>LNAC01001219.1:42036-95784 GCA_002007465.1 Ailurus styani | reverse complement strand
CAGGCTAAGTAATCAGCTCGGGTTCGCTCTCAGGAGCTTTTGTTCCCTGAACGCTTTCCGTACCTCGTTGGAGGACGGGACTGAAAATGGCGGCTCCCAGTCTCCGACCCGGAGGAGCCGAGAGCCTGGGGCCTCAGCCCTCAGCCCGCCTCAGAGAAAAGCAGTCCCTCCCGTCTCCTGGTCTCCGGCCGCGCTCCGAGCTCACCCGGCCTGTGACTGAGTGTCTCTATCTCTGGCGCGGCCCCGCTTAGAATCTCCAAACCCGGCAGATCCTGCAGCCGCTCCCGCACTGCTGCTCCCGGAGGAGGAAGGTGAGTCTCTCCGGGTCTGCTGCCCGTGGGGTCCCCGCTCACAGATCAGTGGCCCGGCTGAGCTTCAGATCCCAGCCCAAGGTAACCCCGAGCTGAGAGACACCTCAGCTCAGCTCCGTCTCTCCCGCCGGCTTCTGAGATCTGGGAGCTCGGTCGCGCTCAGACACCCCAGGTCTTTTTGTGTCCCCGTGGGTCCTGAGACCACACTGTCCCTGCAGGGGCTTCACCCCCCGCTTGGTCTCTGGGGCGACGTCCCTCAGTGGAGCCGACTTCTCACAGTTCCGAGTCTGTGCTCCGCTGCTCGCTCCCTTGCCGGCAGCCGGCCCCTCCCCCCGGGGTCTATCTTCCCGTCGCCGCAGATTCACTTCTCCGCACGTCCTACCTTCCAGAAAGTGGTCGATTTTCTGTTCCTAGACTTGCTGCTCTTCTTCTCTTCGATCTCCGGTAGAATTTGTAGGTGTTCAGAATTCTTCTTGTATTTTTTATGGTTTCAGGTCTTATATTTAGGTCCTTAATCCATTTTGAGTTTATTTTTGTGTATGGTGCAAGAGAGTGGTCATATTCCATCATTTTGCATGTAGCTGACCAATTTTCTCAACATTATTTGCTAAAAAGACTGACTTTTTCCAATTGGATATTACTTCCTCATTTGTCAAAGATTAATTTACCATGTAATGTGGGTTAGTTCTGCATTATCTATTCTGTTGCACAGATCTATGCATCTATTTTTATCCCAGTACAATATTGTTTTGATTACTACAACGCTGTAGTCTAAAATGAAATCTGGAATAATGATACCTCCAGCTTTGTTTGCCTTTTTCAAGATTGCTATGGCTATTCAGGGTGGTTCCATAGAATTGTTTTTCCTAATTTTGTGGAAAATGCTACAGGTGTGTTGATAGGAGTTGCACTAAATGTGTAGGCTAATTTTGTTGTATGGACATTTTAATAATGTTTGTTGTCTCAGCCTATGAGCATGGAATATCTTTCCATTTATTTGTGTTGGTTTCAATTTCTTTCATCAATGTTCTATATTATTCAGAGTACAGGTCTTTCACTTTTTTGATAAGTTCCTTCCTAAGCATTTTATTATTTTTGGTGTAGTTCTAAATAGGTATGTTTTCTTAATTTTTCTTTATGTTTCTTCATTACCAATGTGTAAAAATGTGATGATGGGAGTTAAAATGGAGGTGTAGTAGGAAAACCCTAGCCTCATCTCATGTCTTAAACACAACTAGATAACTCTGAAATCATTCTGAATGCCCAAGAAATCAACCTGAGGACTGACAGAACAAACTCCACAACTAGAGGGAGAGAAGAGGCCGCATCAAGGAAGGTAGGAAGTTTGATGTTGTTTTGGGGGAGAAAAGGATCATGGGTGCTGTAGAGAGGAACAGAGAAAGGAACATACAGGGGAATACTACTTTAAAGCCATCAGTAGGGAAAATGAGAGTGGCTTTTTTTTTTAATTTTTGCAAGCAGCAGGACTTGAAGCCTGAAGTTTTGAAGGTCAGCAAGCTTGGCTGGGATAGAGCCCTGAAGGCAATTCCTTAATCCTGGAGAGATGCCAGGCAAACAACCCAGGGGCAGAGTTCACTTTCGAGGAATGCCAAAGGCACACAATGGAGAGATTGCTCTCTTCTTGGAGTGCATCTGTGAGAGGTGGCATTTCCAGAGACTCCCTCTGGGGACAAAAGAGCCTGGGCATCATTTCCATCCCCCTACCCTCAGCATAAGTGCAGAGCTGGCTGCCAAGCATGCTTGCTCCAAGTCACAGGCCCCTGTACTCTGGCACAAATGCCCTCCTTGATCAAACCTCCATTGTTCCCAAGCTCATAGAGATCCTCCCCCCAGAAGACTAGAACAGGCTCCCACCCACACTTCACCCTAAATTTTGGAGGTGTAAAATTCAGCTGGATTGGCTGGGATAGAGCACACAGGGCATTGGACTGCTCCTGGAGAGAATAAAGGCAAACAATCTAGGGGCAGACCATGAAAACAGAGATCTGAGAAATGTTTGGGTTGCACAGGATAGAGATTATTCCCTCTCCTTGAGAGTGTTCACTTGAGAGCAGCATGTAACCCCTATCTAGTAACAAAGGAGCTTGTTGGTGCCATTTTCCTCCCCCTGACCTACTCCTGGAGAGAAGGCAGGCAAACATTCCCTAGCAGCAAAGTGTGATCTGAAGTTCACCCAAAGCACACACTGAGGAGACTATTCACTATTTTGGGATCTTGTCCAGAGAGGTAGCAGTCACAGAGACACTTCTTTAAGGACAAAGAAGCCAGCAGTGCCAATTCCTTCCCCCACCCTCAGCATAAATGCAGAGCCATCTGCTGAGTGCAGCTGGTCCCTGACACTGGCTGTCTAGCCTGCTTGCTCCAAGTGTTATGCCACTGCACTCTGGCGCAAAGGCTTTCATGGTCAAACTTGCCTCAATCTTGATGTAGCAAGACCCTCCCCCAGAAGACTAGCACAGGCCCTTGCCCATACCTCTTCCCTAAATCCTGGAGTTGCAAAAGTCATAAGACTTGGCTGGGAAAGAGTCTGGAGGAGACTGCTCTGTTCTTAGAGAGGAGGTAGGCAAAAAAATCTGGAGGCAGAAATCATGAAAACAGCAATCTGAAAAATGCCTTAGACAGACAGGGGTGAGATTACTCACTCTTCTCAGATTGTTTCCCTGAGAGCAACAAACATGGAGACCCCTCTCCAGGGAGAAAGGAGCTGGCTGTCACCATTTCTCTCCCTTACCCCTCACCATAAACACTGAAACACCTTCCATAAACAGCACAGTGCAGACATTAGCTGCCTAATCTGCTTACACCAGCTCCCACACCCCTGTGCTCTGTTAGTACTGCCCTTCTTGGTCCATTTGGCATCTTTCCAGTGCAGCAGCTCCATTTCCCAGAAGACCAGAGGAAATCCCATCCACACCATATCTCCCAGCCAGAAATTTCTGCAATGCTTCATTTCTAGTGGAAGTAGCTTTAGGTATCATTTAACAAGCAGACCAGAGCATACCTAGCTAAAACTTGACACACTCTGGCCAAATATTAACTGTCCATTGCAGGCAAGGAAAGCCTTTGCAGATGTTTGGCCTAAAGTATAGAGCAGCCAAAACAAAGAAGCAGAGTGCATACAGTACACACCAGAGACATTCACTGAATTGTCAGACTTGGACACTATGATCTCATCTTCATAAAGCCATTACTCTCAGGAAGAGGAAACATAACAGGCTTTTCTAATACACAGAAGAATACAGAGACTTGGATAAAATGCAAAGGTGGAAGAATTCATCCCAAATGAAACAAGATAAGGCCATGGCCAGTGATCTACATGAAACAGATATAAATACTTTGCCTGCTGGAGAATTTAAAGCAACAATCATAAGAATAATTGCTGGGCTTGAGAAAGAATGGAAGACATCAGGGAGGCCCTTACTGGAGAGATAAAGAGGGAAAAAATAATCAGAAATAAAAAATTCAATGACTGAAATTCGAAGCATACTTAACAAAATGACCACAAGTTTGGGAGACTCAAAAGACAAATAAGTTATACAAAAGATAAAATAATGCAAAATAATGAAGCTGAACAAAAGAAAGAAGAATTATGCAACATGATAAAAGACTTAGGGAATTCAGTTACTCTATCAAGCATAATAACATTGTTATTATATGAGTCACACAAAAAGAAGAAAACAAAAAGGCAACAGAAAATTTAGTTGAGGAAATAATAGCTGAAAACTTCCCTAATGTGGGAAAGGAAAAAGACACACAAATCCAGGAGGCACAGAAAACTTTGATCAAAATCAACAAAAGCAGGTGAACACCAAGACATTTTAAAGTAAATGTGCAAAGTACAGTGATAAAGAAAACATCTTAAAAGCTTCAAGAAAAAAGGAAGTCCCCAACTTACAAGGGAAGACCCATAAGCCTAGTTGCAGATCTCTCTAAAGAAAAGTGGCAATCCAGAAGGAAGTGGCATGATATATTCAACATGCTGAATGGGAAAAATATGCAACCCAAAATACACTATCCAGCAAGATTATCATTCAGAACAGAATGAAAGATAAAGAGTTTCTCAGACAAAACTAAAGGAGTTTGTGACCACTAAAACAGTCCTACAAGAAATATTAAAGTGAAATCTTTGAGTGGACAGTGACAAGTACAAGAAATGATAAGAGAAAATCCCCAGAAATAATGACAAAGCAAGTAATAACTCAACAGGCAATCATAGAAAAGAATACCAGCAATTTTATGAACAGAAAAGTGACCACTTCTGGAAGGTAGGACATGTGGAAAAGTGAATCCAAAATGTTTTATGGGAAGATAGACTATGGAGGGAGGGAGCCTCCTTCAGCCGGCTAATGGCAAGTGATAAAACAGATCCAAAAACATAAAACAATTTAAAAACAACACAAAGGAGCTCATTGATAGTAATACAAAAATAGTAGGGGATGTTAACACCCCACTTATGTCAAAGGACAGATTATCTCAGCAGAAGATCAACAAGGAAACAATGGCTTTGAATGACACTGGGCCAGATGGAATTAAAATATATATTCAGAACATTTCATCCTAAAGCCAAAAAATACACATTCTTTTCTAGTACACCTGGGACACTCTCCAGAATAGAACACAGACTAGGTCACAAATCATTCCTCAGCAAGTACAAAAAGTTTGAGACTGTACCATGCATATTTTCTGACCACAGCTATATGAAACTTGAAATCAATGACAATATAAAATAATAATAATAATAATAATAATAATAATAATAATAAAGTCAACAAAAATTTAAAAACCCAAAATCAAACAAACAAAAACTGGAAGGACCACAAATAAATGGAGGATAAACAACATGCTACTAAACAATGAATGGGGAGGGAGGAGCAAGAAGGCAGAGGAGTAGGAGACCTAAATTTCCTCTGGTCTCAGGAATCCAGCTAGATAGTTATCAAACATTCGGGACACATACACACTCAACAGGAGATTGAAGAAAAGAATAGCAGCAATTACATGAACAGAAAAGAGACCACTTCTGGAAGGTAGGGCTGCGGAGAAGTGAATCTGAAGCGATATATGGGAAGATAGACCATGGAGGAAGGGAGCATCTGTCAGCAGGTTACCAGCAAGTGATAGAACAGTGCAGCACAAAATCAAAACTTTCAGAAGTCTTCTCTGTGAAGAGATATTGCTCCAATGGCTAACAGAGCATGGAATCCTTGCTGGGACAGTGTGGTCTCAGGACCCTCAGGGTAACAGAAACTCTGGGGGTGCCTGACTGTGGCAGAGCTCCCAAGTATTGGAGCAGGGAAGCCACGTGCAAAGATGCAGCCAAGGAGTTGGATCTCACCTCAGGGTTGCCATAACCTGTAATCTGAGGAACAGTTGGGCCACTACTCTTTAAGCAGGGACCCCACAACTGGCAGATCCCGGGAGACCCCACCCATCATCCACCAGGACAAGTGGCGTGGGAGCACACTGCAGGAATCTACCAGATTTGGAGACTAAAAATGGGGCAGTGTGTCAGAAGTAGAAACTCTGGGTCACATGCTGGGTGAGCACGGAGTGCAGTGAGAGACCAGGGAGAGAGGAATGATTGACTGCTTTTCTCTGAGGGCTCACAGAAGAGGGGAGCCCCAAGCTCTTGGCTTCTCCAGGGCCAGAAATTGGAAGGCTGTCATTTTTATTCTCTTCCTCCAAAGCTGTATGGAAAGCTGTCAGGGAACAAAAGCTACTGAGAGCAAACTCGAATAGATTGCTTAGCCCGGACTCTGGCAAGGGTGGTGCAATTCCACCTTGGGCAAAGACATTTGAAAATCACTGCAACAGGTCCCTCTCCCAGATCAGCGAGAACATCCAGCCAAGACCAAGTTTACCAATCAATGAGAACTGCAAAACTCCAGCTGTAGGGGAATGCAGCACATAGAATTCATGGCTTTTTTCCCCATGATTCTTTAGTCTTTCAAAGTTAATTTTTTAAAATTTTCTTTATTTTTTCTTTTTCTGTTTTATTAAGTTTTCCTTTTTTTTTAAAGATTTTATTTATTTATTTGACAGAGAGAAATCACAAGTAGGCAGAGAGGCAGGCAGAGAGAGAGAGGAGGAAGCAGGCTCCCCGCTGAGCAAGGAGCCCGATGTGGGCCTCGATCCCAGGACCCTGAGATCATGACCTGAGCCGAAGGCAGAGGCTTTAACCCACAGAGCCACCCAGGCACCCTAAGTTTTCCTCTTTCCTATTTTAACCATCTTATCAATACATTCTTTAAAATCTTTTTTAATTTTCATTTTTTTATGGTCATATTCTATCCCTTCATTTTACTTAACCTTACTTTTTTGTATATATATACAAGCTTATCTTTCTTTAAAATTTTGGATATAGTTTCTTCGAACAGACCAAAATATACTCTAAATCTACTGCGTGGTTTTGTTCTAGTCTCCTGCCTCATCACATTCTCTCCNCTCCTCTCCCAGAAAACCAGCAGAAACATCAGGCTAATGCCAAGTTTATGGATCACACAGAACTGAAAAACCCCTGCACTAAGGGAAAATAGTACACAGAATTCAAGGTTTTTTTCTCATGAGTCTTTATCTTTCAGTTTAAAATTTTCTTTCTTCTTTTTTTCCTTTTCAACTAGTTTCTTATTTTATCAACTCTTTGTTTTTAAGTCTTTTTAAAATTCTCATTTTTACCTTTATATTTTATAGATACAGTCTTTATTTCTTGCTTCCTTTCACTATATTTAATTTTATTTTTTTGTATATATATATATATATATATATATATATATATATATATATATATATAAATTTTTCTTTCTTTAAAATTTGGGACAGTTTCTTCTAACAACAGACTAAAATACACCCAAAATCAAGTGTGTGGCTCTGTTCTATACACCAGCCTGATCCTATTTTTTTTTCTGTTATTTTCCCCCTGGTTTCAGGTTCCTTCCAATTTGTTTAGTGTATATCTTTCTGGGGTCATTGTTATCCTTTTAGTATTTTGTTCTCTCATTCATCTATTCTTCTCTGGACAAAATGACAAAGTGGAAAAACTCAGCTCAAAAAAAAAAAAAAAGAACAAGAGTCAGTACTAACTGCTAGGGACCAAATCAATACAGACATTAGTAAGATGTTGGAACTAGAGTTCAGGGTAACACTTATAAATATACTAGCTGGGATTAAAAAAAGCAGAGGAGATACTAGAGAATCCCTTTCTGGAGAAATAAAAGAACTAAAAAGTAACAAAGTTGAAATCAAAAAAGCTATCAATGAAGTGCAATAAAAAATGGAAGCTCTTACTGCTAGGATAAATGAGGCAAAAGAGAGAATTAGTGATATAGAAGACCAAAGGATGGAGAATAAAGAAACCGAGAAAAAAATAAACAACTACTGGATCATGAAGGAAGAATTCCATAAAGTGAAACAATATTAGAATAATTGGGATCCCAGAAGAAGTAAGAGAGAGAGAGAGAGAGAGGCAGAAGCTATACTGCAGCAAATTATAGTGGAGAACTACCCTAATTTTGGGAAAAAAACAGGCATCAAAGTCCAGAAGGCAATAAGAATCCCCCTCAAAATCAATAAAAATAGATGAACACCCTGTCATTTAATAGTAAAACTTATAAGTCTCAGAGACAAGGAGAAAATCCTGAAAGCAGCTCAGGACAAGAGGTCTGTAACCTACAGTGGTAGAAATATTAGATTGGCAGCAGACCTATCTACAGACACCTGGCAGGCCAGAAAGGGGAGGCACGGTATATTCAGAGCACTAAAGGAGAAAAATATGCAGCCAAGAAAACCATATCCAGCTAGGCTGTCATTGAAAATAGAAGGAGAAATAAAAATCTTCCAGGACAAACAAAAACAAAAATAACTTGCCAAACCAAACCAGTCCTACAGGAAATATTGAAAGGTGTCCTCTAAAAAAAAAAAATCTAAAACTGACATAGACCAGAAAGGAATAAAGACAATATAAAGTAACAGTCGCCCTACAGGCAATAGGACATTAAATTCATATCTTTCAATAGTTATCCTGAATCTAAATGAGCTAAATGTGCCAATCAAAACTCAGGGTATCAGAATGGATAAAAAAAAAAGACCCATTGATATGTTGTCTGCAAGAGTTTCATTTTAGACTCAAACACACCACCAGATTTAAAGTGAGTGGGCTGAAAAAAAATTTACCATGCTAATGGATATGAAAAGAAAGCTGGGGTGGCAATCCTTATATCAAACCAATTAGATTTTAAACCAAAAACTATGATAAGAGATTAAGAAGGACACCATATCATACTTAAAGTGTCTGTCCAGCAAGAAGATATAACAATTTTAAATATCTATACCCCTAACATGGGAAGAGGCAATTATATAGACCAATTAATAGCAAAATCAAAGAAACACATTGACAATAATACAATAATTGTAAGGGACTTTAACACCCTCCTCACTGAAATGGAGAGGTCATCTAAGCAAAAGATCAATAAGGAAATAAAGGCTTTAAATGACATACTGGACAGAACATTCCATCCCAGAACAACACAATACACATTCTTCTCTAGTGCACATAGAACATTCTCCAAAAGAGATCACATCCTGGGTCACAAATCAGGTCTCAAAGGGTACCAAAAGATTGGAATCATTTCCTGCATATTTTCAGATCCCAGTGCTTTGAAACTAGAACTCAACCATAAGAGGAAAGTTGGAATGAACTAAAAAACATGTAGGCTAAGGAGCATTCTACTAAGGAATGAATGGGCCAACCAGGAAATTAAAGAAGAATTTAAAAAATTCATGGAAACAAATGAAAATGAAAACAAAACTGTTCAAAATCTTGGGACACAGCAAAGGCAGTCCTAAGAGGAAGGTATATAGCAATACAAACTTTTCTCAAGAAACAAGAAAGGTCTCAAATACACAACCTAAACCTATACCTAAAGGAGCTGGAGAGAGAGGAAATAAAGCCTAAACCCAGCAGAAGAAGAGAAATAATAAACATCAGAGCAGAAATCAATGAAATAGAGACCAAAAGAACAGTAGAACAGATCAACAAAACTAGGACCTCATTCTTAGAGAAAATTAATAAGATTGATAAACCCCTGGCAAGACTTATCAAAAAGAAAAGAGAAAGGGCCCAAATTAATCAAATCATGAATGAAAGAGAGCACAACCAACATCAAAGAAAAATGAACAATTCTAAGAACATATTATGAGCAACTATATGCCAGGAAATAGACAATCTGGAAGAAATGGATGCATTCCTAGAGATGTATTAACTACCAAAACTGAATCAGGAAGAAATAGGAAATCTTAGCAGACCTATAAACAGTAAGGAAATCAAAGCAGTAATAAAAAATCTCCCAACATACAAGAGTCCAGGGCCTGAGGGTTTCCCAGGAGAATTCTATGAAACACCTAAAGAAAAACTAATACTTATTGCTCTGTAACTGTTCCAAAAAATAGAAATTGAAGGAAAACTTTCAAACTCAGTTTATGAGGCCAGGATTACGTTGATCCCTAAACCAGACAAAGACCCCATCAAAAAGGAGAACTACACACCAATATCCCTGATGAACATGGCTTCAAAAATTCTCACCAAAATACTAGCCAATAGGATCCAAAAGTACATTAAAAAGATTATTTACCACAACTAAGTGGGATTTATTCCTGGGCTGAAAGGTTGATTCAACATCTGCAAATAAATCAATGTGATACAGTACACGATAAAAGAAAGAACAAGAATCACATGATTCTCTTAATAGATGCTGAAAAAGCATTTGACAAAGTACAGGCATCCTTTCTTGATCAAAACTCTTCACAGTGTAGGGACAGAGGGTACATACTTCAATATCATAAAAACCACCTATGAAAAGCCCACAGGGAATATCATTCTCAATGGGGAAAAACTGAGAGCTTTTCCCCTAAGGTCAGGAACATGGCAGGGCTGTCCATTATCACCACTGCTATTCAACATAGTGCTAGAAGTCCTAGCCTCAGCAATCAGACAACAAAAAAGAAATATAAGGTGTCTGAATCACCAAAGAAGTCAAACTGTTACTCTTTGCAGCTGATATGATTCTTTTTTTTTTTAAATATTTTTTATTTATTTATTTCACAGAGGGAGAGAGATCACAAGGAGGCAGAGAGGCAGGCAGAGAGAGTGGGGGGTGGGGGGAAGCAGGTTCCCCGCTGAGCAGGGAGCCCGATGTGGGCCTCGATCCCAGGACCCTGAGATCATGACCTGAGCTGAAAGCAGAGGCTTTAACCCACTGAGCCACCCAGGCGCCCGATATGATTCTTTATATGGAGAATCCAAAAGACTCCACTCCAAAACTGCTAGAACCCATACAGGAATTCAGTAAAGTGTCAGGATATACAATCAATACACAGAAATCAGTTGCATTTCTATAGACTAATAACAAGACAGAAGAAAGAAAAATTAAGGAGTCAATCCCATTTACAACTGCACCCAAAACCACGAGATACCTAGGAATAAATCTAAAGAGGCAAATAATCTGTACTCATAAAACTATAGAATATCCATGAAAGAAATTGAGAAAGACACAAAGAAATAGAAAAATGCTCCATGTTCATGGATTGGAAGAAAAAATATTGTGAAAATGTCTATGCTACCTAGAGCAATCTACACATTTAATGCAACCTCTACCAAAATACCATCAACTTTTTTCAAAGAAATGGAACAAATAATGCTAAAATTTATATGAAAAAAAAAAATCCCAAATATCCAGAGGAATGTTGGAAAAGAAAACCAAAGCTGGTGGCATCACAATTCCAGACTTTAAGCTCCATTACAAAGCTGTCACCATCAAGACAGTATGGTACTGGCACAAAAATGGACTCATAGATCAATGGAACAGAATTGGAAATCCAGAAACGAACCCACACAATATATGGTCGATTAATCTTGGACAAAGTAGGAAAGAATATCTAATGGAAAAAAGACAATCTATTCAACAAATGGTATTCTGAAACCTGGATTGCAACAGGCAAAAAAGGAAACTGGACCATGTCCTTACACCATACACAAAATTAAGTTCACAATAGATGAAGAACCTAAATGAAGAACCTAGATGGGAAACCATTAAACTCCTAGAGGAGATCACAGGCAGTAACCTCTTTGATATTGGCCATAGCAACTTCTTACCACAGATATCTCCTGAAACAAAGGAAACAAAAGCAAAAATAAACAATTGGGACTTCACAAAACAAAAGAAAACCATAATGAGGGAAACAATCAACAAAACTGAAAGACAATCTTCAGGTATTTGGAAATGACTTATCTGTTACAAGGGTAATAGCCAAAATATATAAAGAACTTATAAAACTTACAAGAATAATTCAAGGAACAAATAAGCCACTTAAAAAATGGGCAGAACACATAAATAGAATTTTTGCAGAGAAGACGTCCAGATAGCCAACAGACACATAGAAAGATGTTCAACATCACTCATCATCAGGGAAATAAAAATCAAAACTATAGTATCACTTCACACCTGTCAGAAAGACTAAAATTAACAGTACAAGAGATGACAGGTGCTGGTGAGAATGCAGAAAAAGGGGAACCCTCTGACACTGTTGGTGAGAGGGCAAAATGGTGCAACCAGTCTGGGAACAGTATGGAGGTTCCTCGCAATGTTAAAAAGAGAACTACCCTCGTATCCAGCTATTGTACTACTAGGTATTTACCCAAAGGATACAAAAAATACAGATTTGAAGGGGTATATGCATCATATGCATCCCCATGTTTACAGCAGCATTATCAACAGCCAAACTATAGAAAGAGTATAAATGCCCATTGACTGATAAATGGTTAAAGAAGTAATGGTAGAGAGTCCAAGAAGGGGGAGGAGTAGGAGATCTTAGTTTCATCTGGCCCAGGACTTCAGCTAGATAGATATCAAATCATTGGAACACCTTCAAACTCAGCTGGAGATTAAAGAATAGCTACAACTCTACAAATGGAAAAGCCACCCTTTTTGCAAAGTAGGAGGTGCAGAGAAGTGAATCTGAGGTGATATATGGGAAGATAGACTGAGGGAAGAGGGAGCCTCTGTCAGCCTGACACTGTGAGCAGAGCACAAAAATGGAACTTTTAGAAGTCTGCTATGGTGACGGAAGTCACTCAGACTGCTAAGTGGGGACGGATCCTGAGCTGGGGCAGTGTGGTCTCAGAATCCCTGGGGTCACAGAAGACTGGAGGTGCCTGAATGCAGCAAAGTTCCCAGGAATTGAAGCAGGGAAGCCACTGCAATCAGTGAACCCAGGAGTTGGCTGTCAGCTTGGGGTTACCATACTATGATCCATGGCACAGCCAGGCCACTGCTTTTTAACAGGGGCCCCAAAACTGGCAGAACTGGAGAGACCCTCCATCCTTCCCAGGGAGGAGCAGTGCAGAAGCTCATCACTCTGAAGGGTTTGGAGACTCTGAATGGGGTCACGGGCCTGAGATAGAAAGGTTTGGTCACAGGCCAGGTGAGAATGGAGAGCAGTCAGAGACCAGGGAGACAGGTGTGACTGCTTTTCTCTGAGAGTTCACTGAGAAGTGGGGTCCCCAATCTTTTGGCTCTGGGGCCAGAGGTTGGGAGGCTACCATTTTCTTTCTCATCCTCTAAAAGCTGCAGAGAAAGGTTTCAGGGAAGAAAAGCCACATAGAGAAAATCAGAGCAGATTTCTTAGCCTGGCCCCCTGGCAAACGTGGTATAATTCCACCTGGGGCAAATACACATGAGAATCAATGCAACAGGTCCCTCCCCCAAAAGATGAGCAAGAATATCCAGCCAAGACCAAATTAACTAAGCAATGAGAACTGCAAAACTCCCTCACTAGGGAAATACAACACACAGAACTCATGGATTCTCCCCCCTGATTCTTCAGTTTTACAATTGTAATTTTTTTCTTCTTTTTTTTCTTTTTAAATTTTTTTTCTCCTTTCCTTTTCAACCAATTTCTTATTTTATCAACTTCTTAAAATCTTTTTCAATTGTCATTTTTACAGTTAAATTCTATTCCTTCGTTATATTTAATCTTATTTTTGTATATGTGTGTTTTAATTTCCTTAAAATTTTGGCATGCAGTTTCTTCTAACAGACCAAAATACACCAAAAATTAAGTGTAGGGTTCTATTCTATTCACCTGTCTGATCATATTCACAATTTTCTTCTTCTTCTTCCCTTTTTGTTTTGTTCTGTTTTATTTTATTAAAGTCTTTTTTAATTTTCATCTTTACAGTTACATTCTATCCATTCAATGTATTTAATTTTATATTTGTGTGTATATATTTTTATTTCTTTACAATATTGTGATGTAGTTTCCTCTAACAAACTAAATAAAGTACACTCAAGAGGCAGTGTATTGCTCTTTTCTGTTCACCTGTTTATATTCCTTTGTTTTTTTGATGTTGTTTTTCTTTCTCTTTTGTTTTTTCTTGTCTTTTAATTTCCATTTTTACAGTGACAATCTATCCTTTCACTGTATTTAATCTTATTCTTGTACATATATAAGTTTATCTTCTTTACAATTTGGGGATCTAGTTTTCTAAAAAAACAGACCAAAATGAACACAGAATCCAGAATACTGTTCTATTCTGCTCACCTCTCTGATTATATGCTTCCCCCCCGCCATGTTTTTGGTCTCTTCTGATTTGTTTAGTATATATTTCTCTGGTGTCATTGTTGCCATTTTAGTATTTTCTTCTCTAGCTCATATATTCCTCTCTGGAAAGAATGACAAGATGGAAAAATTCACCTCAAAAAAGAAGAGGCAGTACTGACTGTGAAAGACCTAATCAATATGGCCATAAGTAAGATGTCAGAACTAGAGTTCAGAATAACAATTATAAAGATACTAGCTGGGCTTGAAAAAAAGCACAGAAGACACTAGAGAATCCCTTTTTGGAGATATGCAAGAAACAAAATTTAAGCAAGTTGAAATAAAAAAGGTTATTAATGAGATGCAATAAAAAATGGAGGCTGTAACTGCTAGGATAAATAAGGCAGAAGAGAGAATTAGTGATCTAGAATACCACATGATGGAGAAAAAAGAAGCTGAAAAAAAGAGAGATAAACAACTACTAGATTATGAGGGGAGAACTCAAGAGATAAGTAATACCATAAAGTGAAACAATATTAGAATAATTGGGATCCCAGGAGAAGAGAAAAGTGAGAGAGGACAGAAGGTATATTGGAGAAAATTATAGCAGAAGACTTCCCTAATCTGAGAAAGGAAACAAGCATCAAAATCCAGGAGACACAGAGAAGCCCCCTCAAAATCCATAAAAATAAGCCAACACCCTGACATATAATAGTGAAACTTACAAAACTCAGAGACAAAGAGAAAATCTTGAAAGCAGCTCAAGACAAGAGGTCTGTAACCTACAAGGGTAGAAACACTGTATTAGCAGCAGACCTGTACACAGAGACCTAGTAGGCCAGAAAGGACTGGCATGATACAGTCAGGGTGCTAAATAAGAAAAATATGCAGACAAGAATACTTTTCTCAGCTAGGATGTCATTCAAAATAGAAGGAATGATGAAAAGCTTCCAGGACAAACAGAAACAGGAAAAGGATTTGTGGTCATCAAAACAGGCCTACAAGACATACTAAAAGGGGTCTTCTAACCAAAGACAGCCCAAAAGTAACATAGACGAGAAAGGAACAGAGACAATATACAGTAATAGTCACTTTACAGGCAACTCAGTGGCACTAAATTAGTATCTTTCAATAGTTACTCTGAATGTAAACAGGGTAAATTCCCCAATCAAAAGACACAGGGTATCAGATTGAATCAAAAAGTAAGAGGCATCAATGTGTTGTCTGTAGCTCATTTTAGACCCAAAGACACCTCCAGATTTAAAGTGAGGAGGTGGAAAACAATTTATCATGCTAATGGACATGAGAAGAAAGCTGGGTGGCAACACTTACATCAGACAAATTAGATTTTTAACCAAAGACCATATTATAAGAAGAGTAAGGACACTATATCATACTTAAAGCATCTATCCAACAAGGAGATCCAATAATTTTAAAATATTTATGCCCCTAACACAGGAGCATCCATTTATATATGCCAATTAATAGCAAAATTAATGAAACACATGGATAATAACACAATGATAGTTGGGATTTAACATCCCCCTCTCTGAAATGAACAGATAATCTAAGCAGAAGATCAAAAAGAATATAAGTTCTTTGAATGACACACTGGACAAGATGGATTTCACAAATATATTCAGAACAGTCCATCACAAAGAAACAGACACACATTCTTCTCGAGGGCACATGGAACATTCTCCAGAATAGATCACATCTTGGATCATAAATCAGGTCTCAACCAGTACCAAAAGATTGGTATCATTCCCTGCATATTTTCATACCACAATGCTTTGAATCTGGAACTCAATCACAAAAGGAAAGTTGGAAAGAACTCAAATACATGGAAACAAAAGAGCATCCTACTGAAGAAAGAATGGGTCAACCAGGAAATGAAAGAGGAATTTTAAAAATTCATGGGAACAAATAAGAATGAAAACACAACTGTTCAAAGTCTTTGGGATGCAGCAAAGGCGGTCCTCAGAGGGAAGTATATAGCACTGCAAAATTTTCTCAAGAAACAAAAAAGGTCTCAAAAACACAACTTAACCCTAAAACTGAAGGAGTTGGAGAAAGAACAGCAAAATAAGGTTAAACCCAGCAGGAGAAGAGAAATAATAAAGATTAGAGCAGAAATCAATAAAATAGAAACCAAAAGAGCAGTAGACCAGATCAATGAAATTAGAAGATGGTTCTTTGAAAGAATAAGATTGATAAAACCATAGCCAGAATAATCAAGAAAAAGAGAAGTCTCTAAATAAATAAAATCATGAATGAAAGAATAGAGATCACAACTAACACCAAAGAAATACAAAAATTATAAGAACATATTATGAGTAACTATATGCCAACAAATTAGGCAATCTGGAAGAAATGGATGCATTCCTAGAGACTACCAAATCTGAAACAAGAAGAAATAGAAAACCTGAACAGACCCATAAGCTGGAAAGAAATTGAAGGAGTAATCAAAAACCTCCCCCCAAAAAACAGCCCAGGGCTAGATGACTTCCCAGGGGAATTCTACCAAACATCTGAAGAAGAATTAATACCTATTCTTCTGAAACTGTTCCAAAAAAGTAGAAATGAAGAAAACCTTCCAAACTCTCTATGAGGACAGCATTACCTGATCCCAAAAACAGACAAAGACCCCACCAAAAAAGAGAATTACAGACCAATATCCCTGATGAACATGGATGCAAAAATTCTCAACAAAACACTAGTCAGGGCGCCTGGGTGGCTCAGTGGGTTAATGCCTCTGCTTTCGGCTCAGGTCATGATCTCAGGGTCCTGGGATCGAGGCCCGCATCGGGCTCCCTGCTCAGCGGGGAGCCTGCTTCCCCCTCTCTCTCTCTGCCTGCCTCTCTGCCTCCTTGTGATCTCTCTCCCTCTGTGAAATAAATAAATAAAATCTTTAAAAAAAAAAACACTAGTCAATAAAATCCAACAGTACACAAAAAAGGTTATTCACCATGACAAAATGGGATTTATTCTTGGACTGCAAGAATGATTCAACATTCACAAATCAATCAATGTGATACACTACATTAAGAAAAGAAATGGAGGGCACCTGGGTGGCTCAGTGGGTTAAAGCCTCTGCCTTTGGCTCAGGTCATGATCTCAGGGTCCTGGGATCGAGGCCCATATCGGGCTCCCTGCTTGGCAAAGAGCTTGCTTCCCCCTCTCTCTCTGCCTGCCTCTCTGCCTACTTGTGATCTCTCTCTCTCTTGGTCAAATAAATAAATAAAATCTTTAAAAAAAGAAAAAAAGAAATGGAAAGAATCACATGATCCTTTCAATAGATGCAGTAAAAGCATTTGACAAAATACAGCATCCTTTCTTGATCAAAACTCTTCACAGTGTAGGGAAAGAGGGAACAGGCCTCAACATGATAAATCCATCCTAGAAAAGCCCACAGTAAATATCATTCTCAAAAAGCAAAAACTGAGAACTTTTCCTCGAAGGTCAGGAACATGGCGGGGATGTCCACTATCACCACCACTGTTCCATGTAAAACTAGATGTCCTAGCCTTAGAAATCAGACAATAAAAAGAAATAAAAGTCATCCAAATCAGCAAAGAAGAAGTCAAAATCTCACTCTTTACAGATGATATGATACTCTATGTGGAAAACCCAAAAGACTCCACCCCAAAATTTCTAGAACTCATATAGCAATTCAGTAAAGTTGCAGGACATAAAATCAATGCACAATCAGTTGCATTTCTATATGAAAACAATGAGATAAGAAAGAGAAATTAAGAGAGATTAATTAAATTAAGTAAGTAAGGTAAGGAAAATTAAATCCAAAGAAGTTAAGAATCTGTACTAAAAAAAAAAAACTAACAAAAAAACAAAACAAAACAAAAAAAACAGAATACTAAGGAAAGAAATTCACTAAGACACAAAGAAATTGGAAAATGTTCCATGCCAGTGGATTGAAGGAACAGATATTGTTAAAATGCCTATGCTACCCAGAGCAATCTACACATTCAGTGCAATCCCTATCAAAATACCGTCAACTTTTTTCACAGAAGTGAAACAAATAATCCTAAAATGTATGCGGAATCAGAAAAGACCCTGAATAGCTAGAGGAATGTTGAAAAAGAAAACCAAAACTGGTGGCATCACAATTCTGGACATTAAGCAAGACAGTATAGCACTGGTACAAAAATAGGCACATAGATCAATGGAACAGAATAGAGAATCCAGAAATGGGCTCTCAACTCTATGGTCAACTAATCTTTAACAAAACAGGAAAGAATATCCAATGGAAAAAAAGACAGTCTCTTCAACAAATGTTTTTTTTGGAAAATTGGACAGCCACATGTAGAAGAATGAAACTGGACCATTTCTTTACACTCTACACAAACACAGACTCACGATGGATGAAAGACCTAAATGTGAGACAGGAATCCATCAAAATCCTAGAGGACAGCATGAGTAGAAACGTCTTTGACGTCAGCCACAGCAACTTCTTGCCAGACACATCTCCAAAGGCAAGGGAAAAAAAGGAAAAAATGAAGTGCACAAGTGTTCATATTTCTCCATGTACTCACCAACACTTGCTGTTTCTTGTGTTTTTTATTTTAGCCATACTGACAGATGTGAGGCGATATCTCACTGTGATTTTGGTTACATTTTCCTGATGATGAGTGATGTTGAGCATCTTTTCATGTGTATTTTGGCCATTTGGATGTCTTTAGAGAAATGTCTGTTCATGTTTCCTGTCCATTTTTTAAATCAGTTTGCTTTTTGGTGTTGAGTTGTATATGTTCTTTATGTATTTTGGATACTAAGCCATTATCAGATATGTCATTTGCAAATATCCTCTCCCGTTTTGTAGGCTGGCATTTAATTGTGTTGATTGCTTCCTTCACTGTGCAGAAGCTTCTTATTTTAAGGTAGTCCTAAGGGTTTATGTTTGCTTTTATTTCCTAGCCTCAGGAGAAACCTAGAAAATGTTGTTATAACTAATGTCAGACAAATTATTCTCTCTTCTAGGATTTTTGTGGTTTCTGATGTCTCACATTTAGGCCCTTAGCCCATTTTGAATTTATTTCTATAAAAATAGTGTAAGAAAGTAGTCCATTTTCATTATGGACATAAAACTACATGTAGCTGACCAGTGTTCCGAACAATATTTGTTGAAGAGACTTTTTTTTAATTATTATATATTCTTCTCTCTTTCATTGAAGATTAGTTGACCATATGACTGTGGATTTATTTCTGGGTTTTTTATCCTGGTCTATTGATCTTTGTGTCTATTTTTAATCCAGTACCATACTGTTTGGATCATTACAGCTTTTAATATAACTTGAAGTCTGGAATTGTGATAGTTCCAATTTTGCTTTTCTTTGTCAAAAATGTTCCATACAAATTTTAGGATTGTTTTTTCTAGTTCTGTCAAAAATAATTTTGGTATTTTGATAGAAATTACATTAACTCTATAGATTACTTTGGGTAGTATGGATATTTTACCAATATTTGTTCTTCCAGTCCATGATCATGGAGTTTCTTTCCATTTTTTTGTGTCATCTTCAATTTTTTTCATCAATGTTTTATAGTTTTCAAGTCTTTCACCGTTTTGGTTAGGTTTATTCCTAGATATCTTATAATTTTGGTGCAACTGTAAATGGGATTGTTCTGTGACTTTCTCTTTCTGTTTCATTATTACTGCATAGAAATACAATGGATTTCAGTACATTGATTTTATATTCTGTGACTTTACTTAGTTCATTAATCAGTTCTAGTAGTTTTTCAGTGCAATCTTTAGGGTATTATATATATAGTATCATGTCATCTACAAATAGTGAATATTTTGCTTCTTCCTTATCAACTTAGATATATTATTTTATTCATTTTATTTCTTTTATTTTTTCAAATATTCTAAAACATTCATTTTATTTCTTTTTGTTTTCTGATTCCTGGAGCTAGGACTTTCAGTACTATGTTGAGTAAAAGTGGTGAGAGTGGATATCCTTGTCTTGTTCCTGACCTTGGGAAAAGCTCTGTTTTTCCCATTGAGTATGATGTTTGCTTTAGGTTTTTCAGAGATGGGCTTCATTATCTTGAGGTATGTTCCCTCTAAACCCACATCATTGAGGGTTTTTATCATTAATAAATGTCGTACTGTGACAAATACTTTTTCTGTATCTACTGAGATGACCATATGTTTTTATGCCTTTACTTATTGTGATGTATCACATTAACTGACATGCAAATATTGAACCACCTTTGCATCCCAGAAATAAATCTCACTTGATCATGGTGAATGATTTTTTTAAATGTATTTTTGGATCCGATTTGCTCATATTTTGTTGAGAATTTTTGCATCCATGTTCATCAGAGATATTAATCTACAGTTGTGTTTTGTTGTTGTGTGCTTCAACGTTTTTGGTATCAATGTATTGTGGGCCTCATACAGTGAACTTGGAAGTTTTTCTTCCATTTCTATTTTTTGAAATTTTTGACAAGAATAGGTATTTACTCTTCTTTTTCTTTTTAAGATTTTTTTAATTTATTTGACAGAGAGAGATCACAAATAGGCAGAGAGGCAGGCAGAGAGAGAGGAGGAAGCAGGCTCCCTGCGAAGCAGGGAGCCCAATGTGGGCCTCGATCCCAGGACTCTGGGATCATGACCTAAGCTGAATGCAGAGGCTTAACCCACTGAGCCACCCAAGCTCCCAGTATTTACTCTTCTTAAAATGTTTGGTAGAATTCACCTGTGAAACCAACTGGTCCTGCACTTTTGATTGTTATTTTTTAAATTATGTATTCAATTTTATTGCTAGTATTTGGTTTGTTCAAATTTTCTATTTCCTTCTGTTTCAATTTTGATAGACTGTGTGTTTCTAGGAATTTACTCACTTCATCTAGGTCGTCCAGTTTGGCACCACATAATTTTTTATAATAGTCTATTACAATCCATTATATTTCCGTGGTGTAAGTTGTTATTCCTCCTCTTTAATTTCTGATTTTGTTTATTTAAGACGTCTCTCTCTCTGTGATGACTCTGGCTAAACATTTATCAAATTTTTTTGATCTTTTCAAAGAACCAACTCCTGGTTTCATTGATTGGTTCTACTTTTTAAATTTCTATATCATTTATGCCTGCTCTAATCTTTATTATTTCCTTCCTTTTGCTGGTTTGGGGTATAGTTTGTCCTTTTCTAGCTCCTTTAGGTGTAAAGTAAAATTGTTTATTTAAACACTTTCTTGCTTCTTGAGGGAGACCTATATTGCTATAAACTTCCCTATTACAACCTCTCGCTGCATCTCAAAGATTTTGGATCCTTCTATTTTCATTTTAATTTGTCTCATTGTATATATATTTTAAATTTTCTCTTTGATTTCGTGGTTAACAATTCATTGTTTGGTAACATGTTATTTAACCTGCATGCGTCTGTGCTCTTTCCAGATTTTTTCTTGTTAGTTTCTAGTTTCATAGTGTTGTAATCAAAAAAGATGCATTGTATAACTTTGATATTTTTGAAATTTTTAAGACTTCTTTTCTTGCCTAAAATGATTTGTTTTGGACAATATTCCATGTGAACTTGAAAGGGATGTGTATTCTGCTATTTTAGGATGGAATGTTCTGATAATGTTGGAATGGAATGTTCTGGTAAATCTATCTGGTCCAATGTGTCATTCAGTGATGATTTCCCAGTTGATTTTTTGTTTACATGATCTGTCTATTGATGTAATTGGAGTATTAAAGTTCCCCACTACTATTGTATTACTAGTGATTAGTTCCTTTATATTTGTAATGAACTGTTCTGTGTATTTGGGTGCTCCATTGTTGAGTACATAAATATTTACCTTTGTTATGTCTTCTTGTTTGATTGTCTCCTTAATGCTTATATAGTGTCCTTTGTCTCTTGTTATGTGTTTGTTTTAAATTCAGTTTTGTCTGATAAAAGTATTAGTACACTGGTTCTTTCTTCACATCCATTTAAATGGTAAATGTTCTCTATTTCCTCACTTTCAATCTGCAAATGTCTTTAAGTCTTAAGTGAGTCTCTTGCAGACAGAATATATATGAGTCTTGTTTTTTTATCCATTCCGTCACCTATGCCTTTTGATTGGAGCATTTAGTCCAATTATATTCAAAGTTATTATTGATAGGTATGTGTTTATTACCAAATTGTTATTTGTTTTGTGTTTGTTTTAGTGGATGCTCTGTTCCTTTCTTCCTTTGCACTCTTCCCTCATCTTAACTTGGCTTTCTTTGTGATAAACTTGGATTTCTTTTTCTTTCTTTATTTCTTCTTTCTTTCTTTCATTTTTTTTCTTCCTTCCTTCCTTCCGTCCTTCTTTTCTTTTTCTTTTCCTTTTTTCTTATCTGTTATGAGTTTTTGATTTCTGGTTTGTCTATAACATCTGTATATAGCAGTCTGTCTTAAGTTGATGGTCAATTAAGTTTGAACCCATTCTTTACTCCTCTTCTCCCCATGTGTTAAGTATATGGTGTCATACTCTATATCCTTTTATTTTGTGAGTTCCTTGACTGATTTTTATCAATATACCTATTTTTACTGCTTCTATGCTTCCTACTTTTCTCACTTTTAGGTATTTCTTTTCCACTCAGAGTCCCATTTAACATTTGTGATGAGCTGGTTTATTGGTCATAAATTCCTTTAACTTTCCTTTGTCTGGGAAACTCATTACCTCTCCTTTTATGCTAAATGATAGCCATGCTGGATAGAGTACTCTTGGTTTCAGATTTTTTTTTTTCCTTTCAGCTCATTGACTATATCATGCCACTTCCTTCTGGGCTGCAAATTTTCCACTTAAAATTTCACTGATAATTTATGAGGTTTCCTTTGTGTGCAATCATTTTTTTATCTCTTGCTGCTTTTTAAATTCTTTCTTTACCGTGTTTTGCCATTAATTACTATGTCTCTTGATGTGGACCTCCTTGGGTTGATTTTATTGATAGATCTCTGTACCTCTTGGATCTGAATTTCTGTCTCCTTCCCCAAATCTGGAAGTGTTCAGCTATTATTACTTCAAATAAAATTTCTTCCCCCTTTTTTTCTCTTTTCTTCCTTTGAAATACTTATGCAAATTTCATTATGATTAGTGGAGTCACTGAGTTCCCTAAGTTTATTCTCGTTTTGCATAACATTTTTCTCTCACCTGCTCAACTTGATTACTTTACATTTCTCTGCCCTCCAGGTTGCTCATTTGTTCTACTTCCTCTTGCCTGCTATTTATTCCATCTAGGGTATTTTTAATTTTAATTATTATGCTCTTCACCTCTGATTGGTTCTTTTGTATCTCTATGCTAAAGGTCTTGCTGATGTTCTCCATTCTTTTCTCAAGACCAGTGACTATGTAAAATCATTACTTTAAATTCTTTTTCAGGTGTATTACTTGTCTCCATTTCACTAAGGTCGCTTGATTTGATTTTCCCCTGTTCTTTGTTTCTTTTTTTTTTTTAAGATTTTTATTTATTTATTTATTTATTTAACAGAGAGAGAGAGAGATCACAAGTAGGCAGAGAGGCAGGCAGAGAGAGAAGGGAAGCAGGCTCTCCGCTGAGCAGAGAGCCTGATTTGGGGCTGGATCCCAGGATCCCGGGATCATGACCTGAGCCGAAGGCAGAGGCTTAACCCACTGAGCCACCCAGGTGCCCCTCCCCTGTTCTTTCATATGGGATATTTTCCTCTGTCTCCTCTTTTTGCATAATTCTCTGTTTCTGTTTCTGTGTGTTGGGAAAGTCAGGTATGTCTCTTGGTATTGACAGTAGTGGGTGGTGCACACACTTACATCAAGGTGGTGTTGATCCTTTTCCACAGGGGATACACAGCTACTCTGGAGACCAGAGTGAGCAGGGCCACTTTGCAAAGCACATGTGGTTGGAAGGTGCAGTCTTAACAAGGTGTGTGTGTGTGTGTGTGTGTGTGTGTGTGTGTGTGTGTGTGTAGTCCACAGGAGGTAGGGAGACATAGTGTTGGCAAGGTTTGCACCAGGATTCTGGGGGAAGGGACCTATAAGTCAGCAGGTAGGCCTGGCTGGAGGAAGTGGTGGGGTGCAGCATGCAAGTTAAGTGTTTACTGATGAGATGTATGCTTTCATATGTTTGCTGTTGTTATTGTTATTGTGGTAGTAATTAGTGTCCTCTTTTGGTTTGAACAAGTCCCTTTAATATTTCTTTTATGTCAAGTTTAGTGATGATGATCCCTTTAAGCTTTTCCTTGTCTGGAAAATTGTTTAACTCTCTTTCAATTCTAAATAACTTTGCTGAATAGAGTTTATGGTTAAAAGTTTGGGATTTTTTTTTTCAGCATTTTGAATGTATCATGCCACTCGCTTTTGGGTTGCAAGTTTCTGCGAATAAATGCTGATACTTTAATGGGGATTCTCTTATACATAGCAAGTAGGGATTTTCTTCTTGTTGCTTTTAGTATTTTTCCCTGTCCTCGGTTTTTGACACTTTAATTTAATGTGTCTTTGTGTCAGTCTCCTTGGGTTCATGTTTTTTCTTTTTTAGATTTGTTTATTTTAAAGAGAAAGAACATGACTGGAGGGAGGGGCAGAGGGAGAGGAAGAAAGAGAATCCTCAAACAGACTCCCCACTGAGCATGGAACCCAATGGAGGGCTTAATCACAGGACCCCAAGATCATGACCTGAGCCAAAAATCAAGTATTGGCCACTTTACCAACTGAGCTACCTAGGCGCCTCTCTTTGATTTCATTTTATTTGGAGTTCTGGACTTCCTGAATCTGGGTGTCTGTTTCTTTTTCTGGGTTAGGGAAATTTTCTGCCATTAAATTTTCTGCCCCCTTTCCCCTCTCTTCTCTAGAATCTCTATAATGTAGAATGTTTTAGTCTGCTCGTTGTTGTGCCATAAGTCCCTTAAATTATATCACTTATTTCATTTTTCTTACTTTCTGCTCATCGTTTTGAGTGAGTTCCACTGCCCTGTCTTAGAGTTCACCTATCCTTTCTTGTGCTTCATTTAGTCTGTTCACTCCTTCTAGTGTATTTTTCCATTTAGTTATTGTATTATTTGACTCCAATACTTCTATTTGTAGCTTTCTTATATATTTTTTTCTTTGTGGATGTTTTCACTGTGTTAATCCATTCTTTCTTCCAGTTGGTGAGCATTTAGATAACCATACTTTGAACTCATCACCAGTTAAATTACTTATCTTTGTTTCATTAAGGATTTTTTTTTTCCTGAGTCTTATCTTGTTCATTTGGAACTTATTCCTTGGTTTCCTCATTGTGTTTGACTTTCTGTGCTGGTTTCTGTGTATTAGATGGAACATTTACCTCTCCTATTCTTGAAGGAGTGTTCTCATATCGATGATAAAAATTGTTGTTTGACTCTGCCTTAGATCTTATTTAGCAAACCTTTGTGCTTGTCTAAAAAGTTGATTTTATCTTTAATGGCTCTCAGTAGTTAAGGGGGTGCCAACACCTATCAGTATTTCAAAAGGGAGGATTCTAGTTAACATGTAGATTTAGTCCTATTCACATGGAGAAACTCAGGCAGCAGCCTTTTTATTTTGTTTATTTATTTTTTGCAGCTTTTAAAGTATGTACATATGTACAGTCTTATGGGCACAAACATATAACCCACTGAAAATTAGTGCCCAGTGATCTAGAGATGTTTGTTAGGTGGCAGTCTCAAAAATCAAGACTCCAGATGAAGGTATAAGTCCTGTCTTAGAGATAATGGTGAGCTATAGGAAGCCAAAGGGAGAGTGAAAAATAGTGTGCACTGGTCTCCATTCCCTAAAGCACAACTACAGAGTCTTAAATGCATCCGATATATGAAGCTGTCCTCTTTCACAGAAAGAGTGGAAGTCTATTTCAGTCTGCTGTTTGTGTAATGGCCTGAGTATTCTAGCCTTCTAAGAACTGCTTCTCCCAAGTTATAGTCATGTGAGACCCAGGAACTCCTGACCACCAGAGCTAGACACCCATGGGAAGAAGCTGGATGGTAGCTGCAAAAACTGTGGCACCAAAAATAAAACCTGTGTCAACAGATGTATATGAAATCTCCTTGGGGTGCCTGGGTGGGGCATCCAGCTGAGCATCTGACTCTTGGTTTCAGCTCAGGTCATGATCTCAGGGTCATGAGATTGGGCCCCACATCAAGCCCAATATACATATTCCATACTCGGTGCAGAGTTTGCTTGGAACTCTCTCTCCCTCTGCCCCTCCTGCGTGGGCATGCTCTTTCTCTCTCTAAAAATAAATAAATACATCTTAAGAAAAATAAAAAGAAACCTCCTTCCAGGAGAGACTGGTGATCTGGAGTGTGGGAAAGAAAGATTGTGATGATGATGCCCACTAGCTAAAGTGAGGAAGAGGAGAAGGGTAAGACATGGTACCCATTGGCTAGAGTAAGTCAGAAAGGGTAGACATGGTGTCCACTGGGAAAGGAATTTGAGAAAAGAAATAGAGAAAAAAACTTAAAAAAAAACCCAATACTAATATTTGGAAAAAGAATGCTGCCTACTAGTTGAGCAAGAGATAGGGAAAACACAAAAATGTTGCCTGGCAGTCTCTATCCTTAGCACTACAGCAGTCACCCAATTGTCTAATCAGATGCCCTCCTTTCAGGCCAAAGCTCCAAAAGGAGCAAATGAACCTCTCCCATACAAATTATGGGTACCCCTTGATTGGTTGTTTCCATGTTGTTCTCTGAGGTGGGTGAGTCAGAGGGAGTGAAACTTTAAGACTTGTTTCTCAGATCACTATAGCCTTATGAGTCTCATGGTTGTGACCCCTGCTAGTTTTCAAAGATAAATATTTTGAGACTCATCTTTCAGGTGCAAACCTTAAAAGTATATGGTGCCGAACGCTTTACTCCTTATGAAGTAGCTCTGGGTTTTGAGTTCCCTTTCAACTGTTGGTTTCCGTGTTAGTGGAGTTTAGGGTGACATTGTTTCCCATTGTTTCTCTTCTACTTATTTGGTGAGGACCTTCTTTGTTTGCATGCATAGTAGTCACTGAACTTGTTTTTAGGTTTCTTCAGAGGAAATTTTTCCATATGTAGCTTAGATTCAGTTTGTGCCTGGAGGAAGTGAGTTTAGGATTCCTTTACATCACCTTCTTAAAAAAAAACTTTAAGAAACATTTAATATAATTGAAATATTCTTTCATGACTTTGTGAGCAATAACATAAGTATATATTTTTGTCAAAAGTCATTAAACAGAACATATAAAACAGGCACATTTATCATATGTAAAATATACCTCAATAATCTTAATTTTAAAAATAAATTCAGATGAATATGACTAGGAAACTATAAATGTGTATAGTTATATAAGGAAATCCTCAATTTCCTCATTTCCTTATTCAGTCCCCTACTTCATTTTCAAAATATGAGACTTTCTTTTCAGAAAAAAATATTTTTCAACATGTCTTAATTCCTGAGAGTATTATAGTAATCATATTAAACTCTTTGTTAGTTTTGAATAACTACCCATACACGTTCCATTTATTATCTCTCCAATATCCTGTGAGATACTGATTTATGATTTGTTTTTTAAATTTTTCTTATACATACTCTTCTCCCTCTCTCTTTCTCCTTCTCTCTCATGACTGCATTTCTGTCATTCAACAAATAAACAGAATCTTTTTTTTTAATATTCTTACATTTCTTCCTACAAATAAACATCTTTAAGGGTATCATTAATTAGCAGTCATTTTCCCCACATAATCTACAGTCTAATTAAATTATATTTATCACATAAACCCCTAAAATGAGATATTTTTTATTTGTGCTATCAAACTTTATGTCTATACTTCACAATTTTTGGATATCTCTGCATTTGATATTGTGTTTGAGCAATTTCATTTGTTACAACTCTTTCTCATTTTGATTTTAATGATTTAAATCTGCCATAATTCAATTCTTATACTCTGATAGTTTCTGCCTGTCAGTCTTCATAATTTAATTTGATCCTTTAATCAAACTCTTGATAATTCTTTAGAAACTGTCATAAATCTTCATACTTATCAGATATGACATTAGCAAATGAAAACTCCAGAGATAGCATGAAATATAAATTCTAGAATTGAAGAAGGCCTATGAATCACATGTAAGCCAATGAATCACATGAAGCACCTCCCCACCCCCTCACTAATTATATCTATCTATATCTATATCTATCTATATCTGTATCTATCTATATCTGTATCATCTACCTATATCATCTATATCGATCTATCTATATATAGAGAGAACATTATCTTACAACTTTAAATGTCAATGAAAATGACAATTATGAACACAGCTAGATAAATATCAAACCATTATGAACACCCAAGAAATAAATCTGAGGACTTAGAGAACAAACTTCACATCTAGAAGAAGAAAAATGGCAACATCAATGAAGGTAGACGCTACAGAGAGTTGGTTAGAGGGAGAAGAGAATTGTAGGTGCTGTGGAGGAGTGAGAGCGCTTATCATGGAGAAAGAAATGAGACAGAAAGAGAGAGAGAGGGAAAGTTAAAGAAGCTTGCAAGGGAATGCAGAAAAAAAATTCTTCCCCAAAACCATTGGCTGGGAAAAGGAGAGGGACTATCCACAATTATTTTTATAAGCAAGAGTGCTCAAAATCTGAAGTTTTAGAAGTTCACACCATCACCAGGGTCATTCCTGGTAAGCTTAGTGGTGCTTCTGTGCAGAAACAGAGCAGAGTACTGGGAGGAGGCAGTGTGGTCTGACGATCCCATGGTTCACACGACAAGAAACAATTCCAATTATTGGAGTGATTCTGGAATTCATGTCACAGCCACTCCAGGGATTTAAGAGATGGTGGGCACCAACATTCTACCTTGGTCACTACCATAGGAACAGTATGATAAGTACATGATGAGGGCAGCAAAACTTTGTGCTTGCTTTTCACTGCACTATACCATAAACTGTCAACCACTGACCAATTCTGCAACTGTCTTTCTGGGATAAACCTGCACCAGTCAGAGTGTAGTAAGACTGAACCCCAGAGGATCAGTGAAGGTCATTGCTGTGCTGGTACCTAAAATTTGGAGTTTTGAAACCCAGCCTCATGCCTGAGATAAAACACAGGAGTACTGTGCCACCTGGCAGGCAGACAGTTTGGACACAGGGTGAAGGCAGGGATCTGGCAGAAGTTGGCGATACAAGAGGGGAGATTGTTTCCTCTTCTGTGAAGACTTCCTGAAGAGTGACAGGTGCAAACTGACCATAGCCTGCTGCAATGCTGTACCTCCAGAGGAAATAGTATCTAGCTTCCTTTTTTTAAAAACAATTTTATCTATTTGCTCGAGAGAGAGAGGGCAGGAGAGCAAGTGAGCAAAGGGGAGAGCACAAAGGGAGAGTGAGAAGCAGGCTCCACACTGAGCAAGAATCCCAATGTGGGGCTCAATCCCAGGACCCTGGGATCGTGACCTGAGACAAAGGCAGATGCTTAACTGACTGAGCCACCCAGGGACCATAGGATCTACCTTCCTTTAATAGGAGACCCAACCACATCCAGTTCAAACTTGCAACACATTGGGAAAGGTCCAAACAGTCTCCATAGCAGGAAAGGAGATATTCTGTAGAGGACTGGCCTGAGGGAAAGAATAGTCAAAGCACAACAGCAGATTACACACTCTGAAACACCTCCTGAAGCCCAAGAAAGTATAGGACCTCCTCTCAATATAGCCATTACTCTTAGGAACAGGAGTATAACAAGCTTTCCTAACACACACACACACACACACACACACACACACACACACACACACACACACAAACACACACACACACAGTGACCTAGACAAATTGACAGGATGGAGGAATTCATCCCAAAAGGAAAAAAAAAAACAGGAAGGAGTAATGACCAAGGATTTAATCAAAATTGATATAAGTAACATGCCTGAAACAATATTTAAACCATCAATCATAAGGATACTAGCTGGGTTAGCATACAAGAAACCAGAGAATCTCTTTCTTCAGAGATAAAAGAATGAAAAATTAGTTAAGCCAAGATTAAAAATGTTATAACTGAGATGCAAAACTGACTGAATGCAATGACAACAGGACGGATGAAGCACAGGAATAAATCACTGGTATAGATGATAAAATTATTGAAAATAATGAGGCTGAAAAGAAGAGCGAAAGAAAAGTATGGAATCATGAAGATAGACATAAGGAAATCAGCAAATCCTTAAAGTGTAATAACATGCATAGCATATAAGTCCCAGAAGAATAAGAGAGGGAAAAAGGGACAGGAGGTTTATTTGAGCAAATGATAGAGGAAAAGTTCCCTAATGTGGGGAGGGAAACAAAATCCAAGAGGCACAGAGAACTCCCATCAAACTCAGCAAAAGCCAACCCACACTAAGACTTATCATAGTCAAATTCACAAAATACACAGACAAGGAAGGAAACCTGAAAGGAGCACGGGGAAAAAAGTCCTCAACCTGCAAGGAAGAACAAATCAGGCATGGAATAGGTCTGTCCACGTAGGCCAGAAAAGAGGCCCAACATGTTGAATGGGAAAAATTCACAGCCAAGAATTCTTTATCCATCAAGGCTTTCATTCAGAAGGAGAGATAAAGTGTTTCCCAGACCAACAAAAATAAAAGGAGTTCATGAACACTAAACAGCCCTGCAAGAAATATTAAAGGGGACTCTTTAAGTGGGAAAGAAAGACCAAAAGCAGTGAAGACTAGAAAGGAAGAGAGAACATCACTAGAAACACCAATTTTACAGGTAATATAATGTCACTTAAATTCGTATCTATCAATAATCATTCTGAATATAAGTGGAATAAATGCTCCAATCAAAAGACAAAGGACATCAGAGCAGATAAAAAAACCTATACGCTGCCTACAACAGACTCTTTTATTTTATTTATTTTTATTTTTAAAAGATGTATTTATTTAAGAAAGAAAGAAGGGGCAGAGGTTGAGGGAGAGAAATCCTCCAACAAACTCGCCACTGAGCATTGAGTCCAATGCAGGGTTCAATCCCAGGACCCTGAGATCATGATCTGAGCTGAAATCAAGAATTGGAATCTTAACTGACTGAGACACTCAGGCACCACAAGACACTTACTTGAGACCTAAACTTATCTGCAGATTGAAAGTGAGGGGATGGAGAGCAATGTCTCATGATAAGGGGATCACAAAAAGCTGGAGTAGTCATTCTTATATCAGACAAACTAGATTTTAAGCCAAAGACTGTAACAAGATGAGGATTGGCACTATACCATAATAAGGGGTCTGTCCATCAAGAAGATCTAACAACTGTAAATATGCCCCCAACAATTATAAATATTTATGCCCCCAATATATAAATCAATTAATAGCAAACATAAACTCATTGATAATAATACAATAATAATAGGGGACTTTAACACTCCACTTACATCAATGGACAGATCATCTAGGAAACAATGGCATTGAATGACACACTGGACCAGATGGACTTAACAGATATAATATATTCAGGACATTTCATCCTTAAAGCAGCAGAATACATATTCTTTTTCAGTGCAAATAGAACATTCTCTAGAATAGACCAGATTCTGGGTCACCAATCAGTCATCAACAAGTACAAAAAGACTGAGATCATACTATGCATATTTTCAGACCACAAAGCTATGAAACTCGAAGTCAACCACAAGAAAAAATTTGGAAAGAGGACAAATACATGGAGGTTAAAGAACGTCTTATGAAAGAATGAATGGGTTGACCAGGAATTCAAAGAAGATATTAAAAACTACATGGAAGCAAATGAAAATAAAAACATGACAGTCCATGTGGTGCCTGGGTGACTCAGTAGATTAAGCATTTGCCTTCAGCTCAGGTCATGATCCCCAAAATATCCAGTTCTATAACATCGATCATTTTAAAACTTACCATTTTCTATGGGCTCCTCAAAGGTGACTTGAGTAAAAACAAATAGCACCACGATTAAAAGGGTAGCTAACATCATCTTCAATTTCATCATTATGATATAAGATGTGAAATATGCAATCCCAGAGACCAAAGATGACTCCTGTGTACTTAAAAAACTGTTTTTCTTTACTTCTTTCCTGAAAGCAAACAGAAAAATCATGACCCAGGTTAGTTTTCCTCAGGAAGCTGACCTCTATCATTTCCTAGGGATATAGGGCAAAATTGCCATCTGGGCTTAGCCTATGGTTGTAAATCAAGTACAAGGTTGGGTTCCGAAGGAGCTTCTGTTCTGGGTCAGGTGTGCACTTTGAGAAAGAGAACACCATTTGTCAGCCCATTTCAGGGGACTGCAGGTACTCCTGCCTGATTACAAGCCTTCTGTCACCCTCATTTTCCTGAAGGAGGTATGAAAAGCTAGAAGATATAAAGAAGATCTTAATTTGCCTGAATGAATTCGTGAATAGGTTTTGGGTGAATGATTTAGTTTGGGGAGGTAGCACAGGGAAGAAAGAGACTCCAAGTGTTCTAATCTGACAGAAAACAAATGTTTCTGCTGGAAAGGCAGGGATAGGAGAAATAAGGGTTCTAAGGAAAAATTTAAGGACTATGGAATGGTCTAGCATAAACAGGATAAAGCTACATAATTTGTAAGAATCAGAGAAAGTAAGATGAACACCCAGTATCTAAGGTTGGAAAGGAGTACAGCTTTTTATTTTAAAAGAATCCATATTTTCTTCTAACTAGATAAAGGATCTAGTTAGAACAAAGATGGACTGATCATGAGGGTGAGAGACATTAAACTGAGACCCTTTCTCCTGTCCCTAGTGACATTTCTCAGCTCCTTCATAGACACACACACACACACACACACCAACTCTGACTTTTGTCCCAACCATAAAAATTTCTTTTCACTTACCTGTCTTAATCACCAACCCAAAAATATTGGTTTCTCAGGAAACACTGGACAGCTATCTTCTCCTTTTGAACCCCCTCTGAAATACTGAAACCCATTACTTACAAGTTTCACTCAGCATTCAGTTGCCTTCCTCCTTGTACTGCAATGAATAGGAATGTGAGAGTGACATAATGACGTGGAATATCAGGGAGTGTACTCTAACCGGCACTTTGCCCTTCTCCTTTAATATGATGGTAATAAAGACCTTACATGACCATAAAGATAGTATCTAATCCAAATATTTATATGCTGTTTTGAGTGTGAATGAAGGTGTGTGTGTGTGCGCACATGCACACACACACACACACACACACACACACACACAGAATGGCTGTCTTTTTTTCCTGCTTTTATTGTGTATATCATTATTTTCAAAATAACAGCATATAGTAGAAATTTAACTGTAACATTCTCACACCAACTTTCTGAGTCAACATTTACACCTTGTTTAGAGTAAGGAATGTGTATATCTGGTAACTCTACAATGTTTTGTAGTCTAGCATAATTAATCTCCCAGTTTATGGGAAATCTCCCCCGGATGTTGAGAGTAGCTGATTCTTACTTTTACATCTCAAACCCCAGAACTATTTATAACCTGTCTATGCAAAAAGCAACTGCTGGTATTTACAATCATCAGGTTTGCTTTCTCCAGGATATTCCATGCATTAAATAAATGTCGGTCCACAGAATTATATTAGAACTTCTAATAGTTTTTCCGGGCAAGAACTCAGGAACTAACCACCTTTCATGTTTTTGGATTACCTGCACTTAGTTTAACCCCTTAGAACACACTAAATCCTAGGGATCATAAACTGAATTTACCAGATAAATCTTGATTTCTTGGATTTGTTCCCAGGATTGAATAAAATCGTGGGATTGAAGACCCCCCAACTGGCCCTGTTGACTCTTATCTCCTCACATTGTTATCAGCATCATGGATATTTTTGGCCTTGATGTACTTTTTTCCATGTCTGAAAAAAAACCTACATAGTTCTCCCTCTCAGGTGGGAAATTGCATGACTTAGTGAGAGAAATTCCCAACCCACCTTCTCCTGTCACTTAGAGTTGAAAAGTTGTGGATACAAAACACTTTGTAGGTGAGAACTGAAAAACTGTGCTATTTGGACACTGCTTTTTTAGATTAATGGTCTTGCATGAACAAGAAACCATCAGAAGAGCAAACTCTACAAAAAAAAAGTCTTTGCTTTGGAGAATTTTAGGGAGTTAAAGGAATTTATGGCCTTACAACTGCATAGATATCAGGATATCCAGGTACTGTTTCTCACATGTCTCAGCCTGTGAGTTTAATAATTGCTCATAATTCTCTTACTACTGGTTGAATTGTTAACTCCATGGTCAGTGTAAAAAAAAAAAGTTACATAGGAAAAATCTAAGCCAAAAGGTAATACCCAAGTTCTACTACAAAAAATCCATTAAAATTATCAGGAATTTCCACCAAGTAAACCTACTATAATTCAGAGCTGCTCAAGTTAGAGACTTTGGTCACTGCTGACTGGAGCAGGGGAGTGGGTTTTTCTCCCATTAATCTTAATAAGGCCAGAAAAAAATAAAGACATTTCTGGAGCTCTTTCACTTTAAGTCTTGATCTTGCTTGATAAAGAAACTCCTTTTTATTGCATATTTTATTTATTATTATTATTATTATTATTATTATTATTATTATTATTATGTACAGTTAGCCGGCATACCATACATCATTAGCTTTTGTTGTAGTGTTCAATAATTCAGTAGTTCCATATACATTTTTTTATTAAAATTAAATTATCTAAGTTATAGTACATCATTATTTTTTTGATATTTTGATGATTCATTACCTGAATATAACAGTGCTCATCATATCAAGTGTCCTCTTTAAAGCCTATCACCCACTTATCCCATTCCCCCTCACCTCCCTTTCTGCAACTATCTTTCCTGGGTCAGAAGTCTCATATGGTTTGTCTCCCTCTCTGATTTCTTCCCATTCAGTTTTCCATCTCTTCCCTTATTGGCCTCTGCACTACTCCTTAGGCTCCCCATATGAATGAAACCATATGGTAATTGTGTTTCTCTGATTGACTTATTTCACTTAGCGTAACTACTTCTGCTTTTTAAATTTAAGACACTGTCTCAAACAGCTATATCAATTCTCTCTATGATTTTCCTTGCATTTTAGTTTTTAGCACTTCTATTGAGTTATATTTTTTCTTTTCACACTTTAGATTTTGTGTTTGTGTTGCCTTAAGTGTGGACTCCATGGTTAACCTGTTGTCACCAGATCTCCAGTTGAAGCATCGCACCTCCCACTGAGGCAGATCAGGAAATACCATGGCAGTCTAAACAGTATACTTTAAAAGCCAGGGTAAATGAAGCAGAACAAATTAGTGATCTAGAAGATAAGCTGATAGAAAAGAAGGAAGCTGAGGAGGATAGGGAGAGGCAGCTAGTAGCCCATGAAAATAAAGAGAGATCAATGACACCATGAAATGTTCCAATGTCAGACATATTGGGATCCCTAGGGGGTGGAGAGAGAGGGGGGGGACTAAAAGGTATATCCGAGCAAATCATAGCTGAGAACTTCCCTTATATTGGAAAGGAAACAAGCATTCCTATCCAAGAGGCAGGGAGGGCCCCTCCCAAAATCAATAAAAATAGATCAACATCCCAACATATAGTAGTGAAGCTTACAAATCTTAGAGCCTAGGAAATCATCCTTAGAGCAACTAGGGGGAAGAGGTTTCTTATATATGAAGGGAGGTACATCAGAATACCATCATACATATCCACAGAGATTTGTCAAGCCAGAAAGGGATGGCAAGACATATTCAGAATAGTAAATGAGAAGAACATGCAGCCAAGAATACTTTATCCAGCAAGGCTTTCATTCAGAACAGACGGAGAGATAAAGAGCTTCCAGGACTGGCAGACTGAGGGAATATGTGACCACCAAGCCAGTCCTGCAAGAAATATTAGGGAGTGTTCTAAAAAAGGAGAAAGACCCCAGGAGTGATATAGAGCAGAAATTAACAGAAACAATCTATAGAAACAGGGACTTTTCAGGTAATACAATGGCACTTAATTCATACTTTTCAATAGTTACTCTCAATGGACATAAGATAATATCGATATTAATACATTAATAGTAGGAAACTTCAACACTCCACTCACAGCAATACACAGATCATCTAAGAAGATCAAAAGAGAAACAAGAGCTTTGAAGGACACATTGGACCAGATGGACTTTGTACATATATACAAAACATTCCATCCTAAAACAACAGAATACTTACTCTTCTTGAGTGCACATGGAACTTTCTCCAAAATAGATCACATACTGGGTCACAAATCAGGTCTCAACCTATACCAAAATATTGAGATGATTCCCTATTTTCAGACCACAATCCTTTGAAAATGGAACTCAACTACAGGAAAAACTTGGAAAGAACAAAAACCTTTGGAGGTTAAAAAGCATCTTGCTAAGGAATGAATGAGTCAACCAGGGAATTAAAGAGGAAATTAAACAATTCATGCACACCAGTGAAAATGAAAACACATTGGTTCAAAACCTATGGGATATTGCAATGGCAGTCCTAAGAGGAAAATACATAGCCATCCAAGCCTTTCTCAAAAATTTAGAAAAATCCCAAATGCACAAACTAACCTTACATCTAAAGGGCCTGGATAAAGAACAGCAAAGAAAGCTTAAACCCAGCAGGAGAAGAGAAATAATAAAGATTAGAGCAGAAATCAATGAAATAGAAACTAGAGGAACAGTAGAACAGATCAACAAAACTAGAAGCTGGTTCTTTGAAAGAATTAATAAGACCAATGAACCTCTGGCCAGACATCTCCAAAGGAAAAGAGAAAGGACCCAAATTAATAAAATCATGAATGAAAGGGGAGAAATCACGACCAACACCAGGGAAATAGAGACAATTATTAGACCTTATTACCAGTATCTATCTGAAAAATATTAGGCAATGTGGAAAAAAATGGACTTATTTCTGGATACTTATAACTACCAAGACTGAAACAAGAAGAAATAGATAAGATGAACAGACCAAAAACCAGCAGGAAATTGAAACAGTAATCAAAAATCTCCCAAAAAAAAGAGTCTAGGGCTGGATGGCTTCCAAGGGGAATTCTACCAAACATTTAAAGAATTAATACTGGGCGCCTGGGTGGCTCAGTGGGTTAAGGCCTCTGCTTTCGGCTCAGGTCATGATCTCAGGGTCCTGGGATCGAGGCCCGCATTGGGCTCTCTGCTCGGCGGGGAGCCTGCTTCCTCCCCTCTCTCTGCCTGCCTCTCTGCCTACTTGTGATTTCTCTGTGTGTGTGTCAAATAAATAAATAAAATCTTTAAAAAAAATAAAGAATTAATACCTTGTCTACTGAAACTGTTTCAAAAAATAGAAATGGAAGGAAAACTTCCAAACTTATTCTATGAGGCCAGCATTACCCTGATCCCAAAACCAGGCAAAGACCCCATCAAAAAGGAGAATTACAGACCAATATCCCTGATGAACATGGATGCCAAAATACTCAAAAAGAGCCTACCCAATAGGCTTCAACTATACATTAAAAGGATTATTCACCATGACCAAGTGGGATTTATTCCTGAGATGCAAGTGTGGTTCATCATTCAGAAATCAATCAATGTGATAGATCATATTAACAATAGAAGAGACAAGAACCATATGATCTTCTCAACTGATACAGAGAAAGCATTTGACAACGTGCAGCATACTTTCTTGATTAAAACTCTTCTAAGGCTAGAGATTGAGGGAACAAACGTCAACATCGTAAAAGCCATCTATGAAAAGACCAGGGTGAATATGATTCTCGATATGGAAAAACTGAGAACTTTTCTCTTAAGGTAGGAAACACAATAGGAATGCCCACCCTCTCCACTTTTATTCCACATACTAGAAGTTCTAACCTCAGCAATCAGAAAACAAAAAGAAATAAAAGGCATTCAATTCAACAAAGAAGAAGTCAAACTCTTTCTCTTTGCAGATGACAAGATACTTTATGTGGAAAATCCAAAAGACTCCACCCCCAAATTACAAGAACTCATACAGCAATTCGGCAATGTGGCAGGATGCAAAATCAATGCACAGAAATCAGCTGCACTTCTATACACTAACAATGTGACTGAAGAAAGAGAAATGAAGGATCGATTCTATTTACAACAGCACCTAAATATCATAAGATACCTAGGAACAAACCTAACAAAAGAGGTAAATGATCTATAGTGTAGAAACTACAGAACACTTATGAAAGAAACTGAGGAAGACACAAAGAGATGGAAAAACATTCCATGCTCATGGACTGGAAGAATAAACATTGTGAAAATGTCTATGCTGCCCAGAGCAATCTACACATTCAATACAACTGATATCGAAATGTGATTCACATTTTTCAAAGATCTGGAAAAAACAATCTTAAAATTTGCCTGGAACCAGAAAGGATCCAGAATCCCCAGGAGATTGTTGAAAAAGAAAACCAAAGCTGTGAGTATGGCAATGCTTGACTTAACACTATAGTACAAAACTGTGTTCATCAAGAGAGCATGGTGTTGGCACAAAAACAGGCACATAGATCAATGGAACCAAATAGAAAGCTGAGAAATGGGCCCTCAACTCTATGGTCAACTATTCTTTGACAAAGAAGGAATGAATATCCAATGGAAAAAAGTCTGTCAAATAAATGGTGCTGGGAAAATTGGACAGCCACATGCAGAAGAATGATACTGGATCAGTGTCACAGTATACACAAAAAGCAACTCAAAATGGATGAAAGACCTCAATGTGAGACAGGAACACATCAAAATCCTAGAGGGGAATGTAGGCAGTAACCTCTTTGACATTGGCTATAGCAACTTCTTTTAAGACACATCTCCAAAAGCAAGGGAAACAAAAACAAAAAATGAACGTTTGGGACTTCATCAAGATAAAAAGCTTCTGCACAACAAAGGATACAGTCAACAAAACTAAATAGCAACCTACAGAGTGGGAGAAGATATTTGCAAATGACATTTTAAATAAAGGGCTGGTATCTAAGATCTATAAAGAACTTCTCAAACTCAACACTCAAAAAACAAATAATGCAGTCAAGAAATGGGCAGAAGACATGAAGAGATACTTCTCCAAAAAGACATACAATTGGCTAAGAGATACACAAAAAAATGTTCAACATCACTATCAATCAAGGAAGTCAAATCAAAACCACAGTGAGATACCACCTTACTCCAGTTAGAATGGCAAAGATTAACAAGGCAGGAAACAACAAATGGTGGTGAGGATATGAGAAATGGGAACCCTCTTACACTGTTGGTGGGAATGCAAGCTAGTACAGCCCCTCTGGAAAACAGTATGGACGTTCCTCCAGATGTTAAAAATAGAGCTAAGGCTCTATTTGAACTACTGTGTATTTACCCCCAAAGATACAGACATAGTGAAAAGAAGGGCCCCATCCTCCCCAGTTTTCATAGGAGCAATGTTCACAAAAGCCAAACTGTGGAAGGAGGTGAGATGTCCTTCAACAGATGAATGGATAAAGAAAATGTGGTCCATATATACAATAGAATATTACTCAGCCTTCAGAAAGGATGAATAACCAACATTTGCATCAGCATGAATGGAACTGGAGGGGATTATGCTAAGTGAAATAAGCAAGCAGAGAAAGATAATTATATTTTTCACTCATGTGTGGAACATAAGGTATACTGCAGAGGACCACAGGGCAAGGGATGGAAAACTGAAGGGGGAGAAGTCAGAGAGGGAGATGAACCATGAGTGTCTTTTGACTCTGGGAACCAAACTGAGCATTCCAGAGTGGAGGGGGGTGGAGGTTGGGGGTAACCAGGTGATGAGTATTAAGGAGGGTATGTGTAGTGATTAGGACTGGGTGTTAAATGCACCTGATGAATCATTTAGCACTACCTCAAAAACTAATAGTGTATTATATATTGGCTAATTGAACATAATAAAAAAATAATAAATCCTTCCTGGGGATCCAAAAAAAAAAGAATTAGAGAAACCTCATTTCAAATTATTAATTTTAAATACATATGTTAATGTATAGCCAAATAGAGAAAATCAGTTTGTTAAAAAAATATTCCTTGCTATAATTACTTTAAATTAGGAGAATCAGTATATATGAATTTTTAAATCCCTATAGCAGAAAATGTGGAAGTTAAATCCTCCAATGATTCCCCTTTCTCTTTTGAAGATTGCTTTTTTGGTTCTGCTTCCTTAAGCCTCATTTTCCTCCAAGTAATCTCTATGTGGGTCACTTGCAAACTTAGTGTCTTCCTTCTCCAACTTCCTTGGTACTGATTCCTAATCTGTGCCTGACTGACTATCTCACCAACTGATTGTCTCAGTGAAGTTATTGGTTTATTCAGTCTAAAGTACTATAAAGTGCTGAAATGGCTACTGTTGTTTGAATAATTAGGAATTCAGAATATTGTAGCTTTGCCCTGAAGGATATTTGTTTATCCATAATTAGTCACCCAGGAATTCAGCCATTAATACTGCCATTAGGTATTGCACAGGAAATGGGAATCTGGAGGATTTCTGCCAAATCACCCCAGGATGTTGCCATCCTTGAGAAGTAGATCATTTCATTCAACCAGGTGCTCCAAGCTACTAGATCACATAGTAAAATTTCTTTTTCTTTTAAGATTTTATTTATTTATTTCACAGAGGGAGAGAGATCACAAGGAGGCAGAGAGGCAGGCAGAGAGAGAGAGGGGGAAGCCGGCTCCCCACTGAGTTGGGAGCCCGATGCGGGCCTCGATCCCAGGACCCTGAGATTATGACCTGAGCCGAAAGCAGAGGCTTTAACCCACTGAGCCACCCAGGCGCCCCATAGTAAAGTTTCTTAATGTGTACCTGTGTATGATGGTTTCCCTTGTTCAGAATGTCTGATATGATTTAATGAAATGAAATATTAGATTCATAACTTCATACCTAGGACACATATGTGCCTTCTGGAGCTATTAATTTTTAGTACCTTATTAATAAGAGCCTATGTACATAAATCTTTTAAAATATTGTCTCAGTTGCTGAGGTATTCCACATTGGTTGGCCTAAGCAATTTACACCATATTTGCAGCTTTTATGAAAAGAATGATTTTATTTCAGGGATATCATGTCTCATATAAGTTTCAAAGAGATAAAAAAAATCAAATAGGAGGTCAGTTTTGCCACAGTAAATTAACAAATGTGAACACTACTAAAGATAATATGTTAAAGAATATTGGGAGAAATGTCTGAAACACGATACCAGGAAATCTAATAATTAAAAATATTTTCTAGCTGGATTGGCCAAGACAATAGTAATTAGATGACAGTGAGGAGGAACAGGAAAAGCTTGAAGGCCCTAACTGCTTGATTATGATTCATATTAGGAGGTCTTGAAGGGTCTAGTTTCCAAAGGCTCCTTGTGAGCAAAGAGCAGGAATAAAGTAGAGACATATACTTCAGTTGAGAATAACATTCCTACCCCATCCTTTCCCCTGATCTTCCTTCATGGGTTCACAATACCTCACTGCATCACAGGGCCCAATGCATATTCAAACTAGAAAATCAAGCTGAAAGCTTTCCTCTTTAAGTGAAGTACCTCCTTGGATCTTATCTTTTCTTTTTTTAATGTGTTGTATCACATTGATTGATTTGTGAATACTGAACCACCCCTGCAGCTCAGGAATAAATCCCACTTGATTGTGGTAAATAATTCTCTTAAGGTACTATTTTCTTTGATTTGTTATTATCTTGGTGAGAATTTTTGCAACCATGTTCATCAGGGATATTGGCCTTTAATTCTCCTCTTGAGTGATGTCTTTGGTTTTGGAATCAAGGTCATGCTGGTCTCATAGAATGAGTTTGGAAGTTTCCCTTCCCTTTCTGTATTTTAGAACAGTGTTATAAGAATAGGTATTAACTCTTCTTTAAATGTCTGGTAGAATTCCCCTGGGAAGCCATCTGGCCCTGGACTCTGTTGGGAGATTTTTGATTACCGATTCAATTTTTTTTCTGATTATGGTTCTGTTCAAATTTTCTATTTCTTCCTATTTCGGTTTTGGTAGTTTGGATGTTTCTATGAATTTATAAGTTTCTTCTGGATTTAACAGTTTGTTGGCATGTTATATTCCTGTTCTTGAGGGTAACAGCTATATTGAGTAAAGGTCCTATACTTTCTTGGGCCTGGGGCTTCAGGAGTTGTTTCAGAGTGTGCACTCTGATGTTGTGTTTTGACTGTTCTTTCCCTCAGGTCAGGCCTCTGAGGAATTTCTCCTTGCCTGTATTGGGGAGTGTTTAGACCTTGTCCAGTATGTGGCAAGTTTGAACTCTATGTGTTTGAACTACTTGGTAAAGGAAGCTAGATCCTATTTCCCCTATAGCTGAAGCTTTGCAATAGTTTATGATCAGTTGACTTGGTACATGTGAGGGGTTTGTGCTGCTCTTCTGATGGGAGGGTTGGCTGTTGCATTGATTCTCAGGAAGACTTGCCCTAGTAAAGGTGTACCTGTAAGACACAGAGGGGCAGGGCTTCATATAAGTAGCTCCAGCCTCTATCAAAAGAAACGAAATCTTGCCATTTGCAACGACATGGATGGAACTAGAGGGTATTACACTGAGCGAAGTAAGTCAATCAGAGAAAGACAATTATCATATGATCTCTCTGATATGAGGAACTTGATGGGCAGGGCGGGGGGTCGTGGGGGGAAGGGAGGGAAAAATAATGAAACAAGATGGGATGGGGAAGAAGACAAACCACAAGAGACTCCTAATCTCACAAAACAAATTGAGGGTTACTGGGGGGTGGGAGGGTAGGGATAGGGTGGATGGGTTATGGACATTGGGGAGGGTTTGTGCTTTGGTGAATGCTGTGAAAGGTGTAAGCCTGATGATTCACAGACCTGCACCCCTGGGGCCAAAAAAAAAAAGAAAAAAAAAAGTAGCTCCAGCCTCCACTGGGGGCACGGTGTTGCTCACTGAAGTCTGTCAGTGTTGATGATTTGAGGCAAAATTGTGTTGCCTCCACTCTCTCTCCTCCCTGAAACAGAAAGTTCTTGCCTACCACTGTTCAAGAAGCACTCACAGAAGCCTGGCTTCCATCAGATCCATGCCTTCATCCTGTCTGTGTCTGAGCTGTCTGCCTGCCAGGTGTCACAGTACTCTTGTGTTTTATCTTAATCATGTGCCTAATTTTTAAAACTTCAGAGCTGCATTTCTAGTTTTGCAAACATTTATAAGATACGGAAGGTTGTTTTTAATTTTTTCAAAGAACGGGTTGTAACTTAAATGGCATCATAGGTTGATCTACTTCTCCAACTACAGTGTCTTCAACTTGCTTCTTTTCCTCTAGATACACAGTTTTAATTTTAAATACTTCTGGTAGTGCTGAATAACTCCCATTGGGTGTAAGAGGAGTCTTCAAACAGGGTGCAAAGGAGATTGATTACCTTGCAGAGTCAAAAATGCAGAGTCGTTTCCAATGATGATCAAAAGCAAGAACCAAAAACTTGCATGTTCCAGACAGGAAGAAAGGCAAGCTCAGTTACACAAAACAAGATGAATGAGAAGGCAATAACTATCTCTGATAGAGAAAAGGTAAATAATCAGTGGAACAATATGAAATTTTATTTTCCTTTCTTGACTGGGCACAACAGATAGAGATTCAGAAGGAGCTGATTCTGGTAAGAATTTTCACACTATGCTGGCTGCCAGTTTTTCCAGGCTATCTTCTGCAGGTTCTGGTATTTACCAGTCTCTCCTTCTAGTTTTCCAGAAATACCCTGTTTCTTCAACTCTGGGAGGGGCACCGATGGGGACCATCCTTTTGAAGGTAGAGATGAGGGTGTTTGAAAGGCCATTAACTTGGGCTTTTTTTATAGTTCTGTAGTCTTTTCAGAGTGAAAAAACAATTCAGATAAAATTGGTGAAGTGAATACTCAAAGGGAAAAGAGAAGAGCAGTAGGAGTTCCATCAGTCTCACACAAAAGTTTTTTTGTGATTGGCAAGGGATCTAATGTCAATGTAACCCATTCTGTGACCAACTGATCCTATTACAGAGTCTTCTGGAGATGGCAAGCCTTCTAACAGGCTTTAATACTCAACTTATGTCCACAGATTTTTGTGGCTTTTTGGTTTCTGAGATGCCCACTAGCAATAGCTTTTAACCACACAAAATAAGACAATATTGTGCACCTCAATTATTGGCAGTAACTGAGAAATGTTATTGTGTCCTGGCCACAAAAAGGCCCTGTGTATACCATTGACAATTCCTGTGAAAACTTGCTGAAGTTTTCCACCTGGGCAATTGTCGTCTGAAAGGTTAGGCACTTGGTTCTGTGCAGACCCTTTTGCCAGCACAGTTGGGGTCCAGACAAAACTGCCAAATTCAGCTGGCTACGGGGAGAACTGACAGCTCAGTATGCTGCTAGCATAATCATCGTCCATCTCAAGCTTACCTGCCCTGTAAAGGAAAGCCCACTAGACTGGGAACTAGAATGCAAAAAGAGCAGAACTCGGAACTGAGGGCAGCTTACCGACAGCCCTCAGAAACAGGAGAAAGACAGTGAACTCAGCGGGTTTGCGAGTAACAAGCCTGTGTTTTTCCTTGCTTCCGAATGCTGCCAGAAGTTCATTTTGCATCCCACCATTGCCCTAAATGTGTCATATAACAAAAAAACCCAATCAAATAAATATTAAATTATACACCATTCCATCTAGCAAGTAGAGGGAGCTTCAAAAGGCTATAGAAAAAGGGAAAGTTTTTAAAGACAGAGAGGAAGTGGAAAAAAGGAAATTACTAACAAAGTAATTCATTGTTTTAGACAAGGTCACCCCCTGAGGGGAACAGTAGGGCTCTAACAGTAAATTTGATAGTGCTGACCAAAAAAATTTCATGTCAACTGGCTGAAGGTTGCATTTCTGGGACGTTAAAACTATAGTTAAGTTAGGTATTAAATCTTAGTTTACTGATTTGGGCCCTTAACCTAAGTGACAAAATTTTGGGCTGTGTCTTTATTTTGAACAGTAGGATAAACTAGAAACTAACAAAATGACTACTTATGGAGGTGGTGGGATCAGAGTGGAAAGAAGAGTGTTGTGTGTAGATAGAATTATTGGGAAGGTGTGAACCTCCTCCTAATACACCTTTTGTACAGTTTTGACTGCTTGAAAACATGCTACTCCCTCGTATATTTAAAAGTAAATGAACAAAGATAAAAAATAAAACCCTAAAATACAGATGCTAACAAATACAATTAACCAAATTTCTCATGAATGATATAAGCACACTGAAAGGAAAAACAACTAATCCAATAAATTCCTAAATATGTTATTTTGAGTATAAATTTTCAGGCTAAAAATGGGGAGAGGTATAAAGATTTATTAAAGTTCAGTTAATAGGTTTCTTTTTCTTGGTTTTATGGGTGAGCAATTCTGAACGTATTTTTTTGTTTTTTGTTTTTGTATTATAGCATTGAACAATAAGTATACATATTCTGGATAAACAAATCAAGTCATTTCATGAACATGTTTCATATTTTTGGATAAATACCTGATGGAGATATTGGTGGATCATAAGATAGGCATATATCAATAGGCAGATATTGTCCAAACCGGTTGTATCATTTAAACACTCTTTCATCAATGTATGGAAATTCTCATTGCCTCACAGTCTCTCAACATTTGGTGCTGTTACTCTTTTTAATTCCATCTACTGGTGGGTGTATAGTAGTATCTCATTATGGTAGTGTGTAGTGGTATCTCACCATGGTTTTAAATGCTTTTACTAAAGGGATATATGCACCCCTATGTTTACAGAAGCATTGTTTATAATTGCCAAGGTATGGAAGCAGCCCAACTGTCCACTTATTGAGGAATGGATAAAGAAGATTCCACAATGGAATATTAGCCATTAGAAAGAATGAAATCTTGCAATTTTCAATGACATGAATAGAGCTAGAGAGTATAATATTAAGTGAAATGTCAGTCTGAAAAATTCAAATACCATTAGATATCTCTCACACGTGGAATTAAGAAACAAAACAAGTGAGCAAAGGGAAAAAGAGAGAAAGAAACCAGGAAACAGACTCTTAGTTATAGAGAACAGACTGATGGTTACCAGAAGGGATTAGGGTGGAGGGAGGGGTGAAATAGGTGATGGGAATTAAGGGGTGCACTTGGCATGATGAGCACTAGGTGATGGATGGAATTGTTGAATCACTTTATTGCACAATTGAAACTAATACTGTATACTAGCTACCTAGAATTGTAATAAAAAAAATTTAGAAAACACTTTTTTTTTTAAGATTTTATTTATTTATTTGACACACAGAGAGAGAGATTACAAGTAGGCAGAGAGTCAGGCAGAGAGAGAGAGGAGGAAGCAGGCTCCCTGCTGAGCAGAGAGCCCGATGCGGGACTCGATCCCAGGACCCTGAGACCATGACCTGAGCCGAAAGCAGAGGCTTTAACCCACTGAGCCACCCAGGCGCCCCTAGAGAGGAGGAAGCAGGCTCCCCACTGAGCAGAGAGCCCGATTCGGGGCTCGATCCCAGGACCCTGAGATCACAACCTGAGCCAAAGGCAGAGGCTTTAACCCACTGAGCCACCCAGGTGCCCTTAGAAAACACTTTTTAATGTGTTTATTGGCCATTTGTATATATAACATCCTTTGTTACATATATTATTTGGCGGTGTGTGTTTTTCATGTCCTGTTAAATTATATTGCATTTAATTTCATTTTTAAATTACCCCTTAGTAGAATATAAAAATGTCGTTTGTTTTGTATAATGATAATGCATCTATTGTTCTTTCCAAAGGTCTGTGAAGACCCTACTTTCAAATAAGGTCACATTCACAAGTACCAGGGATTGGGACTTTAACATATCTTTTTTTGGAACACAATTCATTGCATAACAGATATCCATATGCAAAAAAGGTAAACTTGACTCAAACTCTATACCTTACAAAAAACTAATTCAAGATAGATTATAGATCTGAATACAAATGTTAAACAGTTAAACATTAAAATATATGTAGCAGAATATCTTTGATTTTTTTTAAGCCAAATGGTTTTTGAAACAACACAAAAATCATGATCCATAAAAGAAAGAAAGGATAAGTTGAACTTAAAATACAAACTTTTGTCTGCAAAATATACTGTTAAAAGAATGAAAAGACAAGCTTGAGGCTGGTAAAAAATATTTCCAAATTACATATCCAACAAAGGACTTGTATCTGAAATATATAAAGAATTCTTAAAATTCAACAATGAGAAACAAACATGCCTCTCAAATGGACTACTTACAGAAATAGTCCCACACATATGTAGTCAACTGATCTTTCACAAAAGAGCAAAGGCAAGTCAATAAAGAAAGGAGATTCTTTTCAACAAATGGTGCTGGAACAACCGGACATCTACATGCAAAAAAAAAATTAATCTACACGTAGACCTTATATCTTTCATAATGATTAGGATACAAGCATGTGTAATAATATCCTACATCACATGTCATTATGGAATTTGTTATTTAAACAACAATGAGATACCATGACACACCTATTAGAATAGCGAAAATCTAAAACTAAATACTGTCAAGGATATGAAACAAAAGGAACTCTAATTTTTTGTTGATAGTCATACACTAGGATACAGCATTCATGCTCCTAGGTATTTACAAATGAGCTGAAAATGTATGTCCACAAATGACTTACACTTGAGTATTTATATCGGCTTTATTCATAATTGCTCCAAACTGGAAGGACCCAAAATGTCCTTCACCAGGAGGAGAGATGGATACACACACAGAGTATGGTATACTCTTATGATGAAATATTATTCAACAATAGGAAGAAATGTGCTATCAGGCCACAAAAAGACATGGTAAAACGTTAAATGCATTTTACTAAGTGAAAGAAACCATTCTAAAAAAGCCACATATCTGTATGATTTCAACTATCTGACGTTTGGGAAAAGGTAAAACTATAAAAGTGGTAAAAAGATCAGGGGTTGCAAGAATTCAGAAGGAGGAGAGGAGGAATAAATGGGTAGAGCACAGAACATATTTAGGAGTGCAAAACTATTTTGTATGGTACTGTAATGCCATATTTCCTATTCTGAAAATCCCTATAGAAGGTACAACAAAGAGTGGGTCTAAGGTAAATGATGTAATTTAGTTAACAATAATCTATCAAACTGGTTCATCAATTGTAACAAAAGCACTACTTCAAGACATTACTAGGTGAAATTGTGTAGGGAAGAGCGGATACATATATAAACTTTTTATACCTTCTGCACATTTTTTTGGAAAACCTAAAACTGCTCTTCAAATAAAGTCTATTGAAATGTTTAGAAAATCGACTATAGATTTGAACAGATACTTCACCCAGAAGATACACAAATGGCATATAAGCACAAGAAAAGATGGTCTACTATCCATTAGAGAAATTCAAGCAAAAACTTAGTGAAATACCACTACAAAATTATTATAAATAAGATTAAATAATAAAGGAAAAATGAAACAAAAAAGGAAAACTGACAGTACCAGGTGCTGGTAAGGATGTGGAGAAGCTGGAGCTCTCATATATTTCTAGTGGGACTTCACAATGGTAAATCTCCTCTGGAAAGAGTCTCACAGTTTCTTGCAAGGTTGGAACCACTCTTACCAGATGACCCAGTAATTCCATTTTTAGATATTTATGATAAAGAAGTGAAAAATAATGTTCACACAAAAAAGTACACATGAGTATTTATAAGCAGCTTTATTTATAACAGTCCCAACCTGGAAACAACATAAATGGTATTCAGAGGGTGAAGAGACAAACTGCGGTTTATTCAATCAATAGAACACTACTCAGCTAATACTAGAAATGAAGTACTAATACCTATATTAACATGGATGAATATCAAAAGTCTCATTCTGAATGAAAGGGAATCTCAAAAGATAACATCCTATATGATATTATTTTTGTGACATCCTGAAAAATACAGAAGCATAGGGACAGAGATCTTATTTTTTGCCAGGTAGGGTATTTATGAAAAGTTTGACTACAAGAGAACAACATAAAAGTGTTTATGGGGACAAAGGGACTTGTGTCCTTATCTTGTATCTTGGATGTAGCAGTGGCCACGTGAGTGTCTAAAATGTTAAAACTCACAGGCTTGTACTATAAAAAGTCAATTTCACTACATGTAAATTAATAAAATGGCCTGTAAAAATGTAAATGGTGGTAGGAACAAAGAGGAATGAATCGGTATCTCATAAGGGAATGAATAGAGTAAAAAGTATAAGGATGAATTTCATGGAAAGGAAAACATAAATTGGGGGATAAACTAGGAAATATTTGCTTCCCTATGAATGTCTTACTGATTAGACAACTGAGAACACTTCAATTATTCATGTACTTGAAACCAATTTTATTTTTCTGCATATTACTTTACATAGTTCAAAACCCAAAGATACAAAAGAATATAAAATAAAAGGTTATTCTCCTTATTCCTACCATTGTCAGATATTAAAGAAGTTTCAACATTGTTTGGGCAATCACACACACTAGTTCCTTGTGTACATTTATATTAATAATATGCTTATATTATATGAATGTTTATATGTTCTATAGGTATATATATTTTCATTAAACATAGCATAAGCAGCACACACTTTTCCAGACTGCATCATGCCTTCAGGGAGTCATTTAGAAGAATATAAAATGTTTGGGAGAACCAAAGAAAAGGACAAGAAAAAATAATTTGCTTCTGGTACAGGAGAATTCATGTCATGTACTCATGCTTCAATCCACACTGACATGCAGGTCTTAGGATGGTCCTAATACAGGGGGAGGACCACAGTAAGGGTTATGCTTCAGGCACTGGACAGATGGTCAAATGTTTTGAATCATTGGGCCAAAGCCTGAAAAAAGGCCTTACAGATGCATTAAAGGAACCTTGAGAGAAGGTGTGAATGTGGGATTTGTCTGTCATATTATAGAATGAGATACGTCCATCCTCATATTCTAAGAAAATACACACTCTGGTAGGGTGCTCTTTTAGAGTAAGCTGCATTTCTGGAGAAGTGAGTGCCCAGTACTCATCTTTATAAAATCTGATGGCCCAGAAACCATCCTCAGGTTTTAAACAAATCCTCCCCTGCCTAATTACGTTATGCCTGCATATTCCCAGGTCCCAGGATCCAGTGTCTTTGATGTCTACTTCCCAGTAGCACCTCCCTGAGGTGATGACTGGGTGCCCCAGAACACAGGGAAGGGAGTTAAATCTCTGTGGGTTCTTAGGTAGATCTTGAGACTTCTCTCCACAGCTTACACGTTTGTTCTCTTTAGACAAGATGAGGGCAGGATGGGCTGTGGCTGGATCTAGAATAACATTTGCTGCAAAGACAATAATATCCTGTGAAAGACAGAATAATATTCTCTGAAAATATTAGAGTGATCCTGGAAACAGAGATAGCTGTGTTAGCCCAAGATATCTTGGGGCTGTTGGAGGTGTAGATATTCTCACTGAAGTTTTTCAACTGCCCTCCAGAAACTTCTCCTGAGATTGAGCTGGAGCATAAGGAGTAGAGGCCCTCTTAGACCATCATGGATTGACTCACCTGCCTGGAAAAACTCTTTTCTCCAGTCTGAAAAAAACATAAATATGCATGATCAGACCTAATATTTGAATTTATTGGCACAAGAGGTAATTTCTTCCCTCTAATATTTATTTTGTTAAAGTCCCAAATTTAGTCAGTAACTTTTGCATGACCTCAAGTTTCCACTGCTTTTCTTGTTAAATATTCCCATAAGAATTAATTCCTCTAACTTGTATTTTCTTTGGTGTAGAATAGAGATGTCCCAAGATAATTATCCTATTTTTAAATGGCCAGTGAAATTACATGTCTCCATTCCACCCCCCCGTTGCATTTAAGCAAGTTTATGTGACTGAGTTATGGTCAATAAAATGTGCACAGCAGGAAATATACCATTTATACTTTTGACAATAAAATACTTCATATGATATTTTTTCATTCTCATTCCCATTCTAGTACTTTCTGACTCCTTCCCTAGGTACAAAGCTAAGATCAAAGACCCTAAAAATGGAGAATACAGAAGAACAAAAAATTCCCGGTCCTCAGAGTTACTATTTTGAAGAGAGTTGCCCAGGAGAACTATAGAACCACACATTCTCATATTATCATTTGCAGGAGTGAGGAATACCAAGCCATTGTGTTAACCATGGAGATATAGGAGTTGCCATTTATAAAAACCAAAGTTAATTATTATTTTTTTTTAGATCTTTATTTATTTATTTCACAGAGGAAAACCAAAGTTAATTATTCTACTCAATGCAGAAAGTACTGCCTAAAGATGAAAATGATGCAGTTAAACAAGAAAATGTGTGGTCTGGTTTAGTGCTTAGGCAATAGACATGACAAAACAGATAAAACTGACCACAAACTCAGACATCCATTATAAGCAAAGAAAACATTTGCTAACACCGTTGTCTATGATCTTTTGGAAAGAATATCATGTGTCCTAAACAGACTCCAGATATGAAGGAATGTATTTGAAAAGAGAGCATTCATTGAATCTGATACTGACACCCTACTGAAAAAATTATTCATTTTCAAAATAATTATTTACTTTTTTTCCTGGCCTCAATCAAAACAAATAGAAAAACTCCAAAGAGTGGGCAATTATTAGAGTTTAAAAAGGTGACCTTTTCTAGACCAAGAATCAACCCACCAACTGTCTTTGCAAATACAGTTTTATTGGAAGACAGCCACCCTAATTCATTTTGTATTGCCTATGGCTCCTTAGTGTACAAGGCACCACTGAGTAATTGTGAGGAGACCATTTAGCCCACAAATCCTAAACTATTTACAATATGGATCCTTACAGAACAAGTAGGACAATCACTTTTCTAGACCACCCCAGAGAACAGATGAAGTTAAATAGCGTACTTTTAGCACAAAGGAAAAGTGCAATTTCTTTATTGAACAAAGTGACTTATGGAAAGGAGCAAGTTAAAATGATGGATTTTTCATAGTTGGTTCAGGTAGCTTCAAGAAACCAACCACAAAAGGAGATGTATAAGAAAATAAATCAGATTGGCAAATATGTCTACAGTTACTTTGGATATAGTTATCACTACATGAAGCTAACTGGGAGGAAATGTATGAGAAACCTACGAAATTCAGACAAAAAAGTTGTCAAAAATAACGTGAAGCAAAGGGCTTCTATAATGGCTTAATGAATGGCTTGGTAAATTCTCTCTCCCAAAGCAACAATCAGACTGGAAAAGTTCTCAAATTGGTACTTTTGAATTCTAGAAATGCACAAAGGCAATTGACAAGGTCACACAGCAAATTGAGAAACACTCACTTTGGAAAAACTAAAATTATTAATTAAAAAAAAATGTCCATGAAAGGATCTTCTTTCATTACAGTGGAATCAAGTTGAAAATAAAAAAGGAGCAAATTTTAGAAATAAAAAAAATGGTATTAAACAATATATTTATAAATAATCTGTGGAACAAAAAGGAAATCAAAGGAGAATATAGAAGGTATTTTGAGTTGAATGAAAATGAAAACATTACATACCAAAATTTATTGGATGCAGCTAAAAGCAGAGCCTAAAGGGAAATGTAGAGTTTTAAATGTCTGATATGTCTGATATAGAAAAGGAGACTTAATTACTAATTAAACCAATAAATTAAGCTTCTCCTTAAAGAGACTAAAAAGTGAATAATAAACCGAGCTTGAAGCAATAAAAAGTAAGCAAATAACGAAATTAGAAATCAGTGAAGAACGGGCGCCTGGGTGGCTCTGTTGCTTAAGCATCTGCCTTTGCCTCAGGTCATGATCTCAGGATCTTGGGATGGAGCCATGCTGTGGACTCTCTGCTCATTGGGGAGACCGCTTCTTCCTCTCCTCCTGTGCCTCTACCCCTTCATGTCTGTCTGTCTGTCTCTCTCTCTCTAATAAATAAAATCTTTATAAAAAGATAAATCAATGAAGAAAACCCTAAATTCAATATTTGACTGTCTCAGTCAGTTAAATAGGTGTTCCTTGTTAGAAAAGTCAGCAAAGTTCAATAATAAGGAACACAGGCACTTGTTATGTTGAGCGCCAGGTGTTGTATGGGAGTGCTGAATCACTAAACTATATACCTGAAACTAATATTACACTCTATGTGAACTAATTGGAATTAAATAAAAACTTTAAAAAAGAGAAAAAAAGAAAAAATATTTTAAAGATACAATAATCAAAACACACACACACAAAAGGGGGTTTTGCAAGACAAGACATCATGATTAAACTCTCAGAAATTAGAAGGCTAAAATGAGATTTCTATGAAAATCCCTATGCTACTAAATTAGACTTACATGAAATTCACAAATTCTTTAAAATACAAATTACTAAAAATGACTCAAGAAAATCTAGATAGAGCTCTAATGAGTAAGATATTAGTTATTAGTAATACAATTATAAGAATTATTATTAATTATAAACTTTCCATAAAGAAATTCCCAGGCCCAGTTGACTTTACTGGTGTACTTTACCAAAACTTTATGAAATAAATAATAGCAATATTCAACAAAATCCTCTAGAAAATAAAGGAGGGAGAGATATTTCTAAACTCATTCTAAGAGGATAGCATCACACTGATTTCAAAGCCAGAAAAGATATCAGAAATATCTTTTATGACTACAAATGCAAAAACTGTCAATAAAAATTAACAAACAGAATGTAACAACACATACAAAAAAGATTATAGAGCACCATCAAGTGGGGTTTGTGCCCAGAATGTAAGATCAGCTTAATGTGTAAAAATCAATTAATGTATCAGAGAGATCATATGATAATTGTCTTTCTCTGATTGACTTATTTCGCTCAGCATAATACCCTCCAGTTCCATCCATGTCATATGAGGAATTTGAGGGGCAGGGTGGGGGGTTG
>LNAC01001219.1:0-41976 GCA_002007465.1 Ailurus styani | reverse complement strand
ACATGGATGGAACTGGAGGGTATTATGCTGAGCGAAATAAGTCAATCAGAGAAAGACAATTATCATATGATCTCTCTGATATGAGGAACTTGAGGGGCAGGGTGGGGGGTTGTGGGGGGTAGGGAGGGAAAAATAATGAAACAAGATGGGATGGGGAAGGAGACAAACCATAAGAGACTTCTAATCTCATAAAACAAACTGAGGGTTACTGGGGGGTGGGAGGGTAGGGATAGGGTGGATGGGTTATGGACATTGGGGAGGGTTTGTGCTTTGGTGAATGCTGTGAAAGATGTAAGCCTGATGATTCACAGACCTGTACCCCTTGGGCAAATAATAAAAATAAAATTAAAAAAAAATCAATTAATGTAACAAGCCATACTAATAAAATAATCAACAAAATGGCATAATCATCTCAAAAGGCACAGAAAAAGCATTTGATAAAATCCAATACCATCATGACAAAAAAAAATCAATAAACTAGAAACAGAAAGGCAGCTTTCAACTGATAAAGTGTATCTACAAAAAAATATATAACAGATGAAATACTTAATAAAATAATGATTTTTTTCACTTCATGGTAAGGAATCAAGGCAAGGATATCTGCTTTTGCTATATCTATTCAACACTGTAATGGAGATTCTATGCAGTTAGCTTAAAAAAAAGAATTCAGATTTGAAAAAAAAACAAATGTCCTTTTAGTCACAGTTGACTCATTATTCCTGTAGAAAATCATAGAAATGTCCACAAAAGACTAGTAGAACTCAATCAATGAATTCAGCAATGTTACAGGATAAAAAAGTCAATACACAAAACTTAATCATGTCTAAAATGAAATTAAACTATTCATTTACAATTTCAAAGAATGTCAAATAGGAAGAAATTTAAAGAAAAGGTGTAAGATTTGTATACTAAAACTACAGAACATTGCTGAGACAACACAGATGATATAACTAAAAAGAGAAACATTCTATGCTCATGAATAGAAACTCTAATATTAAAAATGGCAATTCGGGGTGCCTGGGTGGTCAGACAGTTAAGCATCTGCCTCGGCCCAGGTCATGATCCCAGGGTTCTGGGACTGAGTCCTGCATCAGGCTCCCCTCTCAGCCAGGAATCTGCTTCTCCCTCTGCCTGTCACCCCCCTTGCTTGTTAGTGCTCTCTCTCTCTCTGACAAATACATACATACATACATACATATATACATACATACATACATACATACATACATACATAAATAGGGTTTTTTTAATGGCAATTCAGGTTTACCTACAGATTCCGTACAATTCCTAACAGAATTATTCCAGATTTTTTCCGTGTTTGTTTTTGAGAAATTTTCAAGTAGATTCTAGAATTCATATGGAAATGCAAAGGAACCAAAATAGGCAAAATATGTTTTTTTAAAGATCAAAATGAGAAGACATAACATCTTCAAATTTCAAAACATACTATAAAATGATACTAATGAACAGAATGTGATGAAATGGTATGAAGACAGACAAATAGATCAGTGGAAGAAAATTTTAAAATCCATTAATAAACTCATGATCAAGTGATATTTTCAAAAGAGCCAAGGCAATTCAATGGGGAAAGGTACAGTTTTTTTCAAGAGCTGGTGCTGGCACATCAGATACCCACATGCAAAAATATGTATTGGGATCTTTCCCTCACCCCATAAAAAATATGAACTCAAAATGTGTTATAGATGGGGAAGGAGACAAACCATAAGAGACTTCTAATCTCATAAAACAAACTGAGGGTTACTGGGGGATGGGAGGGTAGGGATAGGATGGATGGGTTATGGACATTGGGGAGGGTTTGTGCTTTGGTGAATGCTGTGAAAGATGTAAGCCTGATGATTCACAGACCTGTACCCCTTGGGCAAATAATAAAAATAAAATTTAAAAAAAATGTGTTATAGACCTAAAGGCAAGAGCTAAAACTATAAAACTTTCAGTAGAAAAAAATTGGAGAAAAATATTTGAAACCTCGAATTATGCAAGGTCTTCTGAAATATGAAGCCAAAAGCTTGTGATAAAATGAACTGATAAATTGGACCTCATCAAAATGAAAACTTACTTCAAAATACACCAATAAGAAAATGAAAGGACAATACAAAGACTAGAAAAAAAATATGTTCAAACAATTTATCTGATGAAAGATCTGTATCAAATAAAAAAGATTTCTTAAAAGTCAAAAGTGGGATGACAAACATTCCACCTGAAAAATGGCATAATACGGAGCCTGGGTGGTGTGGTTGTTTAAGTGTCTGCTTAGGTCGTGATTCGTGATCACAGCGTCCTAAGATTGAGCCCCATGTGGGGATCCCTGCTCAGTGGGGAATCTGTTTCTTCCTCTCCCTCTGCCCTTTCCATCCCCACTCATGCACGCTTGCAAAATCTCTCTCTCTCTCTCACTTGCTCTGTCTCTCAAATAAATAAATAAAATATTCTAAAAAATAAAAATTAAATTAAAAATGGCAAAATAATAGATGTTTCATCAAGGAAGGAATATAAAGGCTATAAACCACATGGAATAATATTCAACATCATTTTACATTAGAGATATCCAAACTAATACCACAAAAAGATACACTTCACAACCACTAAGAAGACCATAATAAGAATTATATATAAAAACAAATGCTGTCATGTATTGCTGCCCAAAATGTAAAAAGGTACAGACACTTTGGTTAACAGTTGACAATTTCATTGAATGTTAAACATAACTTTATCATATGATTTAGAATTCCTACTCCAAAGTCTATAACCAAGAAAAAGTAAAACACATTTTCACTCAAAGATGTGTATGTGAATGTTCCTAGCAGAATTGTTCATAAGGCTTCAGAAGTGGAAACTCGTGCAGCCACTCTGGCATACAGTCTGGAGTTTCCTCAAAAAGTTAAATATAGAGCTACCCTATGATCCAGCAATAGTGCTACTAACTATTTATCCAAACGATAAAAAATTATCGGTTGGAAGGGGCACATGCATCCCAATGTTTATAGCAGTATTATTTACAATAGCCAAATTATGGAAAGAGCCTGTGTGTTCATCGACTGTTGAATGAGTAAATAAATTCTATATGTATATATTACACACACACACACACACACACACACACACACATATATATAATGGAATATTACTCAACCATAAGAAAAAATGAAATCTTGCCATTTTGCAACAACGTGGATGGAGCTAGAGTGTATTGTGCTAAGGGAAGTAAGTCAGTCAGAGAAAGACAAATACCACATCTCAATTATATGTGGAATTTAAGAAATGAAACAGATGAACAGAGGGGAGAGAAAAAAGAAAGAAACCATAAAACGGCTTCTTAACTATACAGAAAAAAACTGAGGGTTGCTGGAGGGGAGGTGGGTTCAGAAAAAGTGCTAATGGGTGATGGGTAATAAGGAAGACAATGGCTGTGGTGAGCACAGGGTGTTATATGTAAATGAATCACTAAATTCTATTCTTGAAACTAATATTACACTCTATGTTAACAAACTAGAATTTAAATTACAACTTAAAACTATTAAAAAAAGAAGTATTCTAAATACCTTTCTCTGGGGAGTGAATAAACATAAGGTGGCATAATGTGGTATATCCTTACAATGGAATACTATCTGGCAATATAAAGAAACCAAGTACTAAAACATGCTAAAAGGAGAGTCTCAAAAACATGTTACATGAAAAAAAAAAGACGAGAGAGTATTTATTACATGATTGCAATTATACATGTCCAAAAGGCAAAGTTATGAGAGAGAGTAAGTAGACTAGGGTTTGCCTGTGCCTGGGAAAGGATTGGCAGAAAATGGACACAAAAGATCTTTCCAAGTGATAGAAATCTTCTAAGACTGGATTTGATTATTGTTGCCCAACTGTGAAAATGTATTAACAAATCATTGAATTGATTTTCAAAAAATGAGTGAAGACTTAATTAAATGTGTGGTATGTACATTATATCCAGTAACACTTTCTCCAAATAAAATGAGCTCAGAGTAAAAAATTCTGTAAGCATGAAAGCTGCAAAGCATATTTTGAAATAAATTTTCACAAGCTAGAAGAGTGCTATGCCACTATGCATTTGAAGTGGGAGAGCCAAGGGCTACTGAGGAAAACAGGTAGCAAGTTACATCTTCAAGAGCAGAATAAGGGTCTACATAATCAGGAAAACTCCTCCACCCTCAGAACAGGGGGCTTCACAATATAACCTGGTACGAATTCTTATTGCTGTTGGTAAATGATGACTGTGGTGCTTTCTCCTTCCTTATTCTAAACAGAAATTGTTATCCATGTTTTATTGCATTGTCTAAGTATGGAATGGAGGGTGAAGACAACTCCTGTCTATGAGTAGACAGATTTCAAGATCCAGAAGAGTTACATCAACTGACAGAAGACAAGTGGGCATCTCCTAGAGATCTTGGCCTTAGAGTTAGTTGCAGTGACTCCATGGACCCTTGGCTTCTCTTTTTGAAAAAAAAGACCAAGTCAGATACAGCAAAAGAAGCATTCAATTGATCTTTGGTTACCTGAAAGACAACTTGTTGTAGAGATGGCAAAACTCTAACAATACTCATTGGTTTCTTGTTTTCTGGGCAAATAGCTAAACCACCTTTCCCAGCTCTCATTGTGCCTAGGTAAAACCACATGGCAGAACTGGCCTATGTAGGCATAAGTGGTCAATGCCCTTTTAACCCCTGCCACTAAACACTATATATTTTGGTGATCTTTACATTTCTTTTTCTCAAAAAAAAATTAACTGACATTAAAGGACATCTAGAATATTGGGAAGTTACACAACGGAAGAGTCCAGGTCAAAGTCCCTTAGAGGGCATCTTCCAGGTAGGTCTTCTTAACCAGGAATATGTATAAATACATTCTAGCTTGCTAAACTGTTTCACATTTTGATGTTTACTTGAAAGAGTAGCTAGGATAAATTCACATAAATATAAAACTTCCTTGGAATTGTGAAAAAGGAAAAAGGAAATTTATTAAACTGACAAGATACTATCTTCATTTGTTAATATCTTCTTTAATTAACTTGTAAGTGGCCTGTGAGACATAGGTTAGAAAATGATGGAAAGAAAAGTAATTTCTATTTCTTGGTAGGTTTTCTATGGAACAGAAGTTATGTACAATACATTTTTTTCTCTGTGATGTAGTTAGTAGCATGAAATCTTGCAGCATTTGGGAGCTTACTTACATATCTTAGATTCAGGGAAAATTATCATGATCAGGACAATGTACTCACCAGGGTACAGTGATGTGTTCTGCCAGTCTGCAAGTGAATGAGATAATGAAATATTATTACCATTTCCTGGTTCTTCTATATCTTTTCCTCTCTTCTCATTGCTGCCATTCTCTAAGTATTCAGGTACATATTTATCTGTCTGTCGCTTTCCTTCCTCACAAGCATGTGACTATTCCTTTCCTGAACTAGAAAATAGTTGAGTTTGTATATGTGTGGAAAAATACAAAGTCAGAAAAATAGGCAAACTAAAAACTATAAAAAGATGAAAGGAAATAAGGGAAATAGAAAATGAAGGAGTAATGATAGGAAGTTAGATAGTTTGAGAAAAAGAAAAGAAGGATGGAAAAATGGAAGGAAAGAAGAGAGGGGAAGGAAAAAGAAAAGGAAGGAATTAGGAAGAACAGAGTGAAAGAATAAAGAATTGAGAAAGTGAGACAAAGTGAAAAGGATGTTCCAAATTAGGGAAAAATGAGTTAACTAACTTTACAGGTTCTCTCCCATATATGCTCCTACACAGTGAACACAGGCAATGGTATAGTATGCCTGACTCTGGGAACAGAATTTAGAGTTGAGTTAGGAGTCTTATTATTTGTGGAATATAAGAGCTGCCATGAAAGAACTTCTGAGCTACTTACCATTCCTAAATTGGGCTCTTCTCTGATCTGAAAGGAGAAGTACACAGAAGACTGGGACTCTCGAAGGGATAAAAATCCAAATAAAGACATGCATTCTTTGATGCTCTAATTATCACTATTGCATTAGTCAAGCCCTTGCTCCCTTATAAATTATTTCTTATGGATATAATAAAGCTGAACCACATGATTTTTATGACTTAATTAAAGTAAACAGGTAAATCATTCCTAGTATGATAACTGCAATATAGAGAGGCAATAGGAAAATGTAAAAGACACCCAAAATAAAGAGGTAAAGGAACAGGATAAAGTGAAGCTGGGATTTCCACAACATGTCTTGCAAATATTTTAACTATTGGGATACATTACCAATTTCCTTTTGCAATTCTTCTGAAATACAAAAATGAAAATCTCATTTTAATGTCACAGAGAAAAGAAAAATTAAAGTTCCTTAAATGAATTACACATGAAATAAGTTACTTTAATTAAAGTTAAAAAAAATCCCTCGCTTTTCTAGAACACTTATTGAAAACAAAACAATACAGAAATATATCAAATGCTTACATGGATAAATTATTTTACAGTTGAAATTCAAGAGAAAATTGCCCAAATTCCCAGTGATATATTGTTTTTGAACTAGTTTAGAATGCTGATATTAATGAATATCATCACCTGTAATGTTATCATACTATCCATCATCTGTGTAGTAACGGCTACGGTTTACTCAATATGTCTGCTGAGATAGGTGTTATTTAATGGCTTTATATAACTACTCAATTGAATGCTAGTAAAATAATGATGAAGTAGTACTCCTCTGTTTACAGAATAATGATCTGAGAATCAATAACATGGTGAAGTTTCTGTTGGTAAATGGATAGTTTAATGATTTAAACCCAAGTATGTTAAACTGCAAATTAAAGACTCAATCACTATGCCATAATCCTCCACTTTTGGTCCAGCCAGCTGAAGCTTCAGTCAAAAAGTAAAGTAATAGTGTTTGTTCTGTATAAGGAAACAACCTATTGCACAATTTTTGAAAAAATATTGCCTTACTTAGAAGAGTTTCAGTTTTACTTAGAATCAGATTGTGGGCATAGCAAGCATAGTGAGAGCTCTATCAATTATATTGTGAGATTGAGATTAGATCTGACTTATCTCGCAGCCACTAAAATAAGCTATTGCTAACATCATGGGCACAGCTGAAAATTAATACATTAGATTAAGATGGGGTGAATGAGAGAAGTGAGTTAACTAATGGGAGAAGAACAAAGAAAGAAACAGATAAGGGAAATAGTAATATAACAAACACAAATGAAAATCATGAAAGAAAATTATACAGAGAAAGTAGGAGGAATGGAAAAGGAAAAAGTAACCAAAAATCCATATAGGAAGATCATATCTTGAAAATAAATTATTAAATTTTACCAATTACTTTCCTAGGTTCACCTGAAAATAAAACAGAGTAATATGAAAATCACTATGACATAGACAATAGGAATATCACATTTTATAAAGAGTCATTACATTTTACCATTTTCTTTCCTTGGTTCACCTGAAAAATTAAAAAAAAAGGTAGTATAAGCATCATTGTGAAACAAACAAAATGAATAAAAAATCTTGCAAAAATCTTTTCTCCTGTTGTGTATATAATAGGTTAGCCACTTCAGAGAAAAAAAAAGATTATTTTGTAGGTGTCTTACTGAAAAACTTATGGGGTTCCACATGGTTTTATGTAAAATGGTAAAGCAGAAAAATAATTTTAATTTTCTTGTGACTGAACTTAACACCCCCCCAAATAATTTCCTAAAGTCTTCTTTGGGCATGATATCATTGTCATCATAATCATCATCATCACCATCACCATAATCATCACTATCATTGCCACCATCACCAGCATCCCCACTGACATTAATTAAGTGCTTTCTCTGCACTAAGCTCTATGATACACGCTTCACAGCACCATCACATTTGATCACCAAAAGAGCTTCAGAAATCATGATGTTTATGCAAAAGAGTAAACTGAGGTTAGAGCAACAGAAGTGATCTTCAAATGAAGTAACAGAAGGTCAAATCAATTCATTTACTAACAGACAGTGTCCTTGGTTCAACACAATGCCAAGATGCCCAGTGTTGCTCTCATACAGTCAAAAGCTGACATTGCTTAAATTACGTGATTTGTACTTATGTGAAGATAAAATGCCTACCTTGCTCTTCTCTCTTCCATCTCTCTGAAAAAGAAATTAGACAGAAATTTGGACAGTTTAGAAAAAAACAAACAAGAAAATTTTATAACATATTAAATTGAAACAAATTGCAAGTGTAGCAATAGAGTTGTGAATAGATTTGTGTAGTAGGAAGGAAGTTTTATTTGGTATAATGTGAAGATATTGAACACCTTTTCTTTTTATCGTCTGAAACTGAGTTTGCTGAAATGATATCATTTCTAAGTGATTTAAGATTTGAAACTCATCATCTTTTATTTTCTCTGCAAATGAAATGAGAAATATTGATTAAAATAATTTAGGTAGGGCTCCTGGGTGGCTCAGTGGGTTAAAGCCTCTGCCTTTGGCTCAGGTCATGATCTCAGGGTCCTGGAATCGAGGCCCACATCAGGATCCCTGCTCAGTGGGGAGCCTGCTTCCTCCTCTCTCTGCCTGCTTCTCAGCCTACTTGTGATCTCTCTGTCAAATAAATAAATAAAATCTTTAAAATAAATAAAATAAATAAAATAATTGAGGCAATTCATAAATAAGGGTATAGAGGATCAAATATTAGTTCTTTTAGGGGCAAACTCCATTTTTACAAAATGCCAAAGTACCAAAAGCATTGTTTTTCTATAATCCAGGACATAGTTTCCTTCAATATTTTCCATTTTGGTGAAGATAAATTTCCCTTTGACTTCCTCCCTTTTCTCTGAATAAATTCATTAAACATATTTATTTCAAATAACTGATACAACATAAAAATGAATTAAAAGAGGGTAAAATTTATTAGGTCATTAATTAAATCATTTGTCTATGGATGAAGAGAAAACACCTTTTTTCACATTTTCAAAACAAAATAGGAGAAATTTTTGATTTTAAGACTTTATCTCTTATTTCTAATCTAGAAATCTATTTCTAGCCACATGTTTTCCCGTCTTCTCATTTGCTTCTTCTGTTATTTCCCTTATGCTTGCAGAAGTTTCTTTTGTATTTCTTATGAGACAAATCTGATAACTAATTTCTGTCTTTTCTTTCTTTTCTTGACTTTTCTTCCTTTCATGTATTAAAGGTTTTCTTTTGTCTTTTTGCTGAGGTCTATTTTCACTGAATATATAGACTAATGTGTTGGCAGTCTTTTCTTTTAGTATTTTAAAGATTTTGCTTTATTTTATTCTTGCTTCTATGATTTCTGGTGTGAATTTACCTGGGTTTGAATCATTTCTCCTTTCTTATTTTACTTTAGATAACTTCAAGAGTTACTTCTTTATCTTTGGCTTTCAAAAATTATGATCATAATATTTCTAGGCATATAGGTATTCTTTAATTTTATTCTGCTTATACTTTGCCAAGCGTTTTGCATCTTTAAGTTTAAATTTTTTACCAAGTTTGAGAAAACTTTGATATTCTTCTTCAAATAGATTATATGCTCCAATCTTTCTCCTCTCTTTCTGGGAATCTATTTATGTGCTAAAACTTTTTTTTTAAACTACCAATTATCTTTATTCAGAAAACTTGTACACACTGTAAATATTTCCACTTTTCTTTTTTAATTAATTTTTCTGCTTTAATTCTAATATAGTTAACACATAGTTATTATTAGTTTTGTATAGTTGTATTAGTTTTGTAACACACAGTATATTAGTTTTGTATTTATATAAAAATAAATATATAAATAAATATTTATAAATAAATAATTTATAAATGAATATATAAATAAATATTTATATTTATATATTTATGTTAGTGATTCAACAATTCTACAAACCACTCAGAGCTCATCGTGATAAGTGTACTCTTAATCCCCATCACCTATTTCACCTATTCCCCGACTCACCTCCCCTCTGATAACCCTGATTTGTTCTCTGTAGTTAAGAATCCATGTTTCAGGAAGTCTCTTTTCTGTTCCTTTGTTCATTAGCTTTGTTTCTTAAATTCCACATATGACTGAAATATTACAGTATATGTCTTTGCTTGACTGTCTTATTTCACTTAGCATTATACTCTCTAGCTCTGTCCATGTTGTTGCAAATGGCAAAATTTCATTCCTTTTTATGGCTAAATAATATTCTATTTTGTATATATTCCTTTTCTTCTTTATCCATTCATCTATCCATAGAGACTTGGATTGCTTCCATAATTTGGCTATTGTAGATAATGCTGCAAGAAATATAGGGATGCCTATATCTTTTTGAATTAGTGCTTTTGTGTTCTTAGGGGTAAATAGCCAGTAGGGCAATTGCTGGGTCATAGGATAGTTCTATTTTTAACTTTTGAGGAACCTCTATACTGTTTTCCAGAGTGGCTGCACCAGGTTGCATTCCCACCAAGAGTGCATGAGGGTTCCTGTTTCTCTACATTCTCATCAACACTTGTTTCCTGTATTTTTGATTTTAGTAATTCCATTATCTGGTCTTTGGCTTATCATCTACATTTTCCTATTGTGCTAATGTAGTAGTATTTAACTTTCAGGTATACTTTTCAGTTCTAAAATTTTGATTTGATAAGGGACTCAATCTCATGAAACAAACTGAGGGTGATTGGGGGATGGGATGGTAGGGATAGGGTGATGGATTATGGACATTTGGGAGGATTTGTGCTATGGTGAGTGCTGTGAAATGTGTAAGCCCAATGATTCACAGACCCGTATCCCTGGGCCAAATATACATAAATAAATAAATAAATAAATAATAAATAAAATTTGGATTTGATTATTTTTTCTAGCTTCTATTTGCTTTAATTTTCATTCTTTTTATTTTGAATCTCTTTTATTTTACCTGATGAAGTGCAGAAATCATAATTTTCCCTCTTTTTAACATTTTTAGATAAAGTCCTGTATATCCTTTACCCAGATCCCCCTAACGAAAGAAAACATCTTGAATAACTGTAGTAAAATATCAAAGCCAAGAAACTGACGTGGTTATAAAACTGTTAACTATACAACATACTTCATTTGGGTTTCACCATTTTTGCATGCACTGATGTGCATATGTGTGTTTATGCATTTTCTCCCATCTTGGGTTTCTTAGACCCAAGAAACCACAATCAAGATATAAACCTAGTTCATAACCACAAAGAAAATCTCTTAGGGATCTCTTTGTATTCCCACTCTCCACCCCTGCTCTTGCTTTTTCCTCTGGCAGCCACTAATCTATACTCTATAGTTTTGTCAGTTTTCAGATGTTATACAAATGGAATCATACAGTACATAATCTTTTGAGATACACTTTTTTTCCTCACTAAGCACAATGGTATTGAAGCCCACCACATTTGTTGTATAAATCAATATTGTGCTCCATTTTATTGTTGAATTGTATTCCATTTTACTTATTTACCACAGTTTATTTAACTCTTCATTCACTAAAAGGTATTTGTTTTGTTTCCAGTTTTTTACTAATAAAAGTAAAATTGTTCTGCATTGGAGATTCTGTGTAAGCATTAATTTTTATTTCTTTATTCTTTATAATAAATGTCTAAGTGTGTGATTGTTGATTTCTACAAGTGCATATTCATTTTTATAAGAAAATATTATTTTCAATATAATTTATTGAATAGAATGGCCGTACCACTTTATATTCTTGCCAGCAATGCTAGAAATCCAGTTCCTCGTGTTCTCACCACCATTAGGATATATTTTCTGCTTTATTTTTAAGTTTTAGCCATTCTAAAAGATGTGTAGTGATATCTCATTATGGGTTTCTTTCAGTTTCTCCCATTTGTGGACATTTCAGTATCTTGAATCTGTAAAGTTTTGCATTTTACCATTAGCTCATCTATAATGTGTGTGTGTGTGTGTGTGTGTGTGCATGTGTGTGTTTGTGTGTGTGTGTGTTTTAGCCTCATACTCTGTAATTTCTCTGAGGACTCTGATAGCAAAAATGATGGATTATTTTATATTTTTCACATGTTCCACATCTCTGTTTCTTTTTGTGTCTATTTTCTCACTTATTTCCTGATAAGGTAATTTATATTGATTTATCTTTAAGTTTAGTTTCCTTCTTCTGTCATCTTCAATTTAGCCTGCATTGAGATCATCAAGTAACTTTTCTATTACAGTTATCATAATTTTTAGTTCTGGAATTTTCCTTTGGTTATTTATAAAATCTATTTATCTCTTAAAATTTTTCATTTCTCTTTGTTTCAGGAGTTTATAATTGCTCATTGAATCTTTTATATCATTGCAGCTTTACCATCCATGTCAGATACTTTCAACCTTTGTGTCATCTCAGTGTTGGTCTCTGACAATTGTCCACTGTCATTCAGGTGGTGATTGATCTTGACATGATGAGTGGAATTTTTTATTTTATCCTAGACACATTGGGTATTATGTTGTGAGACCATAGATCTTATCTATTCTTCTTTATTAGCAGGATGTCATGTGTTTTATATATAGCAAGTGTTTCTAGGATGGGAGTGGATAATCAATTCCCTGTTGGTCACTGGTAGAAACAGAATGCTGACCACTACTGCCACACTGGGTACTAGTGGAAGTATAATTCAGCTTCCCCTTTGCCCCAGTGATACTTTCCTGGAGAAAGCAGAGCATGGCTTCACATCTCCTCCACGCTCTGTATAGGGATGAAAGCTTAGCTGGAACCCAGAGGCACCAGGGTGGAATGAAAACAGAATGCCACCTAACACAGCCTTGCACTGCCTCCTTCTGCCTCATGCTGCCAGTTAGGAGTGGAAGCTGTTATTCTCTAAGGCTGAAACTATTGAGAGGTTGGGGAAAACCATTGTTGCTTTTCCTAGAGTAAGACAGGTGTTATCCCAAAGGTCTTCTGTTCTCGTAGGCCATCTTTGTCCTCTTAGTTTTTCTAAACAAATTCAGCTAAGTTGCAGAATATGAGATCAACACACAGTTTTATCCTACATACAAGCAATGAACTTTCCAAAAATGAAACTAAGAAAACAATTCCATTGACAATAGTTCCTAAAAGAATAAAAAGGTTAGGAATAAATTTAACCAAGGAGGGCAAAGGTTTTGTACATTTAAAAGTCAAAGGCATTTCTAAAAAAAATTCACATATGCCTAAATAACTGGAAAGATCTCCCATGTTCACTAACTGAAAGACTTCATATTACTAATATGGTAAAAGTCCCCAAAGAGAGGTATGGATTCAACGTAATTGTTATCAAATCCCAAGAATTTTTTTTGACAGAAATGACAGAGCTGATGAAAGTGTATTTTTATGAAATTTTATGAAAGTGTAAAGGACACAAAATAGCCAAAACAATCTTGAAAAATAAAAATAAACTTGGAGGATTAAAACATCCTGATTTTAATACTAACTACAAAGCAGCAGTAATCAAAGCAGTCTGGTATTGGGATAAGGATAGACATATAGACCAATGGAACAGAACTGAAAATTCAGAAATGAACCTATAAATAAATCTATTATCAATTATCTTTTAATAAAGATGCCAGGACAATTCTATTAAGAAAGAATAATTTCTTCAACAAACGGTGTTGGAATGATTAGATATCCACATGCAAAAGAGTGAAATAGGACACTGACCTCCCCAAATACAAAATATTAATCTAAAATGGATCAAAGACCTAAATGCAGGAGCTAAAATTATAAAACTTTTATAAGAAAAGATAGAGGTACCTCTTTGTGATTTTGGTTTTGGCCACAGATACTTAGAAATGGCTCAGAGAGGAGCGGCAAGATGGCGGAGGAGTAGGAGACCGATTATCATCAGGTCCCAGGAATTCACCCAGAGAGCTATCAAACCATTCTGAACACCTACAAATTCTACTGGAGATCGAAGAGAAGAAGAGCAGCAAGTCTAGGAACAGAAAATCGACCACTTTGTGGAAGGTAGGACGTGCGGAGAAGTGAATCTGCGGCGACGGGAAGATAGACCCCGGGGGGAGGGGCCGGCTGCCGGCAAGGGAGCGAGCAGCGGAGCACAGACTCAGAACTGTGAGAAGTCAGCTCCACGGAGGGACGTCGCCCCAGAGACCAAGCGGGGGGTGAAGCCCCAGCAGGGACAGTGTGGTCTCAGGACCCACGGGGACACAAAAAGACCAGGGGTGTCTGAGCGCGACCGAGCTCCCAGGTCTCAGAAGCCGGCGGGAGAGACGGAGCTGAGCTGAGGTGTCTCTCAGCTTGGGGTTACCTTGGGCTGGGATCTGAAGCTCAGCCGGGCCACTGATCTGTGAGCGGGGACCCCACGGGCGGCAGACCCGGAGAGACTCACCTTCCTCCTCCGGGAGCAGCGGTGCGGGAGCGGCTGCAGGATCTGCCGGGTTTGGAGATTCTAAGCGGGGCCGCGCCAGAGATAGAGACACTCAGTCACAGGCCGGGTGAGCTCGGAGCGCGGCCGGAGACCAGGAGACGGGAGGGACTGCTTTTCTCTGAGGCGGGCTGAGGGCTGAGGCCCCAGGCTCTCGGCTCCTCCGGGTCGGAGACTGGGAGCCGCCATTTTCAGTCCCGTCCTCCAACGAGGTACGGAAAGCGTTCAGGGAACAAAAGCTCCTGAGAGCGAACCCGAGCTGATTACTTAGCCTGGCCCCTGGCGAGGGCGGTGGGAATCCGCCTCGGGCAGAGACACTTGAGAATCATAGCAACAGGCCCCTCCCCCAGAAGACCAAGAGAAACAAACAAACAAACCATCCAGTCAAAGTCAAGTTCAAGACGGCTAAGTGTTGCGGAACCCCAGAACTACGGAAAAGCAACGGAGACAATTCATGGCTTTTTCCCCATGATTCTTCAGTCGTTCAAAGTTCATTGATTTTTTTTTCTCTTTGAAATTTTTTCTTACTTTTTTCTTTTAAAATTTTTCCCTTTTCCTATTTTAACGTTCTTAACTCTTATATCGTATCAACACTTTTTATTCTCTTTTTTTAAAATTTTCATTGTTATAATCATATTTTATCCCTTCATTGTTTTTAACCTTATTTTTTTGGATACTTATAGGGTCTGTTCAATTCACCAATCTAATAGAGATAGAGATAGATAGCGATAGAGATAGATATAGATATGGAGTCATAGACATAGATATAGAAACAGAAATAGATAATATAGATACAGGATTTTGTTTTATTCATTTTTGTTTAGTTTTTGTATGATTTTGTGTTTTTGGGTTTTTGTTTGTTTGTTTGTTTGTTAGTTTTTGGATTTGGTTTTTTTTTTTTTTTTGTTTTTTTTGTTTTGTTTTGTTGTGTTTTTTTTTTTTTTTTTGTTTGTTTTTTTCCCCTCTTACTTTTCTACCCAGTTCCAGGTCTCTTCTGAGTAGGTTAGTGTATATTTCTCTGGGGTCATCGCTACCCCTTAGTATTTAGTTCTCTCATCCATCTATTCCTATCTGCATAAAATGACAAGGCGGAAAAAATCAACACAAAAAAAAGAACAAGAGCCAGTAATGACGGCTAGGGACCTAATCAATGCGGACATTAGTAATATGACAGAACCAGAGTTCAGAATGACGATTCTTAAGGTGCTGGCTGGGCTTGAAAAAAAAATGGAAGAAAATAGAGAAGCTGTCTCTAAAGAAATAAAAGACCTTTCTGGAGAAATAAAAGAACTAAAATCTAACCAAGCTGAAATCAAAAAAGCTATTAATGAGGTGCAATTGAAAATGGAGGCTCTTACTGCTAGGATAAATGAAGCCGAAGATAGGATTAGTGATTTAGAAGACAAAATGTCAGAGAAAAAAGAAGAGGATGAAAAGAGAGACAAACAACTACTGGACCATGAGGAGCGAATTCGAGAGATAAGTGATGCCATAAGACGAAACAATATTAGAATAATTGGGATCCCAGAAGAGGACGAGATTGAGAGAGGGCCAGAAGGTATATTGGAGCAGATCTTAATACAGAATTTCCCTAATCTGGCAAAGGGAACAAGCATCAAAATCCAGGAGGCACAGAGAAGCCCCCCCAAAATTAATAAAAATAGGTCCACACCCCGTCATCTAATAGTAAAACTTACAAGTCTTAGTGACAAAGAGAAAATCCTGAAAGCAGCTCGGGACAAGAGGTCTATAACATACAATGGTAGAAATATTAGATTGTCAGCAGACCTATCCACAGAGACCTGGCAGGCCAGAAAGAGCTGGCATGATGTATTCAGAGCACTAAATGAGAAAAATCTGCAGCCAAGAATACTATATCCAGCTAGGCTCTCACTGAAAATAGAAGGAGAGATAAAAATCTTCCAGGACAAACAAAAACTCAAGGAATTTGCAAACACCAAGCCAGCCCTACAGGAAATATTGAAAGGGGTCCTCTAAGCAAAGAGACCTTAAAGAAACATAGACCAGAAAGGAAGAAACACAATATACAGTAACAGTCACCTTACAGGCAATACAATGGCTCTAAATGTATATCTCTCAATAGTTACTCTGAATGTAAATGGACTAAATGCCCCAACTAAAAGACACAGGGTATCAGAATGGATAAAAAAACAAGACCCATCGATATGCTGTCTACAAGAAACTCATCTTACACGCAAAGACACCTCCAGATTTAAAGTGAGGGGATGGAAAACAATTTACCATGCCAATGGACAGCAAAAGAAAGCTGGAGTGGCAATCCTTATATCAGATAAACTAGACTTTAAGGCAAAGAATATCATAAGAGATGAAGAAGGACACTATATCATACTAAAAGGATCTGTCCAACAAGAAGATCTAACAATCATAAATATCTATGCCCCTAACATGGGAGCAGCCAATTATATAAACCAATTAATAACAAAATCAAAGAAACACATTGACAAGAATACAATATTAGTAGGGGACTTGAACACCCCCCTTACTGAAATGGACAGATCATCAAAGCAAAAGATCAACAAGGAAATAAAGGCTTTAAATGACACCCTGGACCAGTTGGACATCACAGATATATTCAGAACATTCCATCCCAAAACAACAGAATACACATTCTTCTCCAGTGCACATGGAACATTCTCCAGAATAGACCATATTCTGGGTCACAAATCAGGTCTCAACAGGTACCAAAAGATTGGGATCATTCCCTGCATATTTTCAGACCATAATGCTCTGAAACTAGAACTCAACCACAAAAGGAAAGTTGGAAAGACCTCAAATACATGGAGGCTGAAGAACACCCTACTCAAGAATGAATGGGTCAACCAGGAAATTAAAGAAGAATTAAAAAAATTCATGGAAACAAATGAAAATGAAAACACAACTGTTCAAAATCTTTGGGATACAGCAAAAGCAGTCCTAAGAGGAAAGTATATAGCAATACAAGCCTTTCTCAAGAAACAAGAAAGGTCTCAAGTACACAACCTAACTCTACACCTACAAAAGCTAGAGAAAGAACAGCAAAGAAAGGCTACACCCAGCAGGAGAAGAGAAATCATAAAGATCAGAGCAGAAATCAATGAAATAGAAACCAAAAGAACAGTGGAACAAATCAATGAAACTAGGAGCTGGTTCTTTGAAAGAATTAATAAGATTGATAAACCCCTGGCCAGACTTATCCAAAAGAAAAGAGAAAGGACTCAAATTAATAAAATCATGAATGAAAGAGGAGAGATCACAACCAACACCAAAGAAATACAAACAATTCTAAGAACATATTATGAGCAACTCTACACCAGCAAATTTGACAATCTGGAAGAAATGGATGCATTCTTAGAGAAATATAAACTACCAAAACTGAACCAGGAAGAAACTGAAGACCTGAATAGACCCATCACCAGTAAGGAGATTGAAGCAGTCATCAAAAATCTCCCAACGAACAAGAGCCCAGGGCCAGACGGCTTCCCAGGGGAATTCTACCAAACATTTAAAGAAGAATTAATACCTATTCTCCTGAAACTGTTCCAAAAAATAGAATTGGAAGGAAAACTTCCAAACTCCTTTTATGAGGCCAGCATTACCTTGATCCCCAAACCAGGCAAAGACCCCATCAAGAAGGAGAATTACAGACCAATATCTTTGATGAATACGGATGCAAAAATCCTCAACAAAATACTAGCCAATAGGATCCAGCAGCACATAAAAAGGATTATTCACCACGACCAAGTGGGATTTATTCCTGGGATGCAAGGTTGGTTTAACATTCGCAAATCAATCAATGTGATACAAGACATTAATAAAAGAAAGAACAAGAACCATATGATCCTCTCAATAGATGCTGAAAAAGCATTTGACAAAGTACAGCACCCTTTCTTAATCAAAACTCTTCATAGTGTAGGCATAGAGGGTACATACCTCAATATCATCAAAGCCATCTACGAAAAACCCACAGCGAATATCATTCTCAATGGAGAAAAACTGAGAGCTTTTCCCCTAAAGTCAGGAACACGGCAAGGCTGTCCACTATCACCACTGCTATTCAACATAGTACTAGAAGTCCTAGCCTCAGCAATCAGACAACAAAAAGAAATAAAAGGCATCCAAATCGGCAAGGAAGAGGTCAAACTCTCACTCTTTGCAGATGATATGATACTTTATGTGGAAAACCCAAAGGACTCCACTCCAAAACTGCTAGCACTCATACAGGAATTCAGTCAAGTGTCAGGATATAAAATCAATGCACAGAAATCAGTTGCATTTCTATATACCAACAACAAAACAGAAGAAAGAGAAATTAAAGAGTCAATCCCATTTACAATTGCACCCAAAACCATAAGATACCTAGGAATAAACCTAACCAAAGAGGCAAAGAATCTGTATTCAGAAAACTATAAAGTACTCATGAAAGAAATTGAGGAAGACACAAAGAAGTGGAAAAACATTCCATGCTCATGGATGGGTAGAATAAATATTGTGAAAATGTCTATGCTACCTAGAGCAATCTACACATTTAATGCAATCCCCATCAAAATACCAGCAATTTACTTCAAAGAAATGGAACAAATAATCCTAAAATTTATATGGAACCAGAAAAGACCCCGAATAGCCAAAGGAATGTTGAAAAAAAAAAGCAAAGTTGGCGGCATCACAATTCCAGATTTCAAGCTCTATTACAAAGCCGTCATCATCAAGACAGTATGGTACTGGCACAAAAACAGACACATAGACCAGTGGAACAGAATAGAGAACCCAAAAATGGACCCTCAACTCTATGGTCAACTAATCTTCGACAAAGCAGGAAAGAATGTCCAGTGGGAAAAAGACAGTCTCTTCAACAAATGGTGTTGGGAAAACTGGTCAGCCACATGCAGAAAAATGAAACTGGATCATTTCCTGACACCACACACAAAAATAGACTCAAAATGGATAAAAGACCTCAATGTGAGAAAGGAATCCATCAAAATCCTCGAGGAGAACACAGGCAGCAACCTCTTCGACCTCAACCGCAGCAACTTCTTCCTAGGAACCTCACCAAAGGCAAGGGAAGCAAGGGCAAAAATGAACTATTGGGACTTCATCAAGATTAAAAGCTTTTGCACAGCAAAGGAAACAGTCAACAAAACCAAAAGACAACTGACAGAATGGGAGAAGATATTTGCAAATGACATATCAGATAAAGGGCTAGTATCCAAAATCTATAAAGAGCTTCTCAAACTCAACACCCATAAAACAAATAACCCAGTCAAGAAATGGGCAGAAGACATGAACAGACATTTCTCCAAAGAAGACATCCAAATGGCCAACAGACACATGAGAAAGTGCTCAACATCACTCGGCATCAGAGAAATACAAATTAAAACCACAGCGAGATACCACCTTACACCAGTCAGAATGGCTAAAATCAACAAGTCAGGAAATGACAGATGTTGGCGAGGTTGCGGAGAAAGGGGAACCCTCCTACACTGTTGGTGGGAATGCAAACTGGTGCAGCCACTCTGGAAAACAGTATGGAGATTCCTCAAAAAGTTGAAAATGGAGCTACCCTACGACCCAGCAATCGCACTACTGGGTATTTATCCTAAAGACACAAAGGTAGTGTTCCTCAGGGGCACGTGCACCCGAATGTTTATAGCAGCAATGTCCACAATAGCCAAACTATGGAAAGAACCTAGATGTCCATCAACAGATGAATGGATAAAGAAGATGTGGTATATATATACAATGGAATATTATGCAGCTATCAAAAGAAACGAAATCTTGCCATTCGCAACGACATGGATGGAACTGGAGGGTATTATGCTGAGCGAAATAAGTCAATCAGAGAAAGACAATTATCATATGATCTCTCTGATATGAGGAACTTGAGGGGCAGGGTGGGGGGTTGTGGGGGGTAGGGAGGGAAAAATAATGAAACAAGATGGGATGGGGAAGGAGACAAACCATAAGAGACTTCTAATCTCATAAAACAAACTGAGGGTTACTGGGGGGTGGGAGGGTAGGGATAGGGTGGATGGGTTATGGACATTGGGGAGGGTTTGTGCTTTGGTGAATGCTGGGAAAGATGTAAGCCTGATGATTCACAGACCTGTACCCCTTGGGCAAATAATAAAAATAAAATTAAAAAAAAAAGAAGTAGAACATATAACATGTAGTATGTGTACTCATAAAAATTTTGTTCCATTTAAATGTGGTACAGGGGTGCCTAGCTGGCTCAGTTGGTGAAGCATGCAACTCTTGATCTTGGGGTTGTGAGTTTGGACCCCATGTTGGATGTAATAACTTAAGAAAATAAAATCTTAAAAAAAAAATAGAAAAAGAAATGGCTCAAAAAGCACAACCAAGAGAAAAAATAGATAGATTAGACTTCATAAAAAATAAAAAAAAATTGTGCATAACAGGATGCTGTCAAAAAAGTTAAGAATCTACAGAATGAGAGAAAATATTTGGAAATTATATATCTTATAAGGGTCTAGTAGTAGTAATGTATAAAGAAATGTATAAAGAGGATATATGAAGGATCAATAAGAACATATCGATCTGCTCAAAATCCTTAGTCATTAGGAAGATACAAATCAAAAACACAATGAGTTAACACTTCATATACAATTGGGTTGTTGTAATTTTTTGTAATATGGAGAATAACAGGTGTTGATGAGGATGTCGGGAAATTAAAACTCTGTTACATCATTAGTGGGAATGTAAAGTTGTTCTGCTGCTTTGAAAAACACTTTGACATTTCTCCAAAATAGTGAACATAGAACACCATATGGCCCAGCAAACAACTCCTCAGTGTATGCCTCTGAAGTATTAAAAACATGTATTCAAACAAATACTTGTGCAGAAATATTCATAGCAGCAATGTTTACAGTCGGCAAAAGATGTAGGAAGAACACAAGAATCTAGCAACAGAGGACTAGATAAACCAAATACCATATACCCATAGGACAGAATATTATTCAATCATGAAACTAAATGAAGATGTGTTTTTTATTTTTATTTAAATGAAAATATTTTACTTTCCTTATAATATCTTCTTTTTACCCATTGGTTATTTTATAAAAACCTATGTGCTTAATACATGTACCCAAATTTCCTTCTAGTTTGAAAAATAAGTTCACTAGTGGTCAGAGAACATATTTGATATGATTTCATCTTTTAAAATGTATTAGCAATTGTTTTATGGACTAGTGTAAAGTCTATTTTTCAGAATATTCATGTGCACCTGAAAATTGAGTATTCTTTTTCCAACAAAAAGTTTCTAAATGATTCTCTTCAGTAGTCTCTCTTTACTGTTTATTTTGTTTGATGGACATCACTATTATATTTGTCTTTAATTCTTTGATTCAAAGAGTTTGTTTCCTTACATGCTTTGATATATTTATAATAACTTATTTAAAATGCTTTGTCTAATAAGTCCAGCATTTGACTCCCCCAGGCCCTCAGGGACAGTGTCTGCTTTTTTTTCTGTGTATGGGCCATACTTTCCCTTTTATTTGTGTGTCTCAAAATATTTGGATAAAAATTAGACGTTTTAGAAAATATACTGTGTCAATTCTGGAAATCCAATTCCTCTCTTCTATAAGGCATGTTGTTGTTGCTGCTCTTGATTTGGTTAGTGGTTCTCCTGTGAAGTCTGACTTCCTCTAGTGTGTAGTCTCTGATTACTTAGCTTATTGGTCAGCTAATGATTGGTCAGAGATTATGTTACTGCCTTGAGCCAAAACCTTTCTCCCCTTTGCTAAGAGTTTCTGTGTGTGTGTTAGAATAAACCTGTGTGCTCAGAGAGTTTACAACTTTGCTTCGGCCTTCACATTATGCTTCTAGTTTCAGTCAGCCAGAAGTGAGAGATTGGAGCCTTCTTAGGCTCTCCCAAGCACACACATAGCCCACCACTTGCATGCAGTTTTCTAGATTTCCAAGTCAGAATTTCTTTAAGTCCCCTTTGTTGTTTTTTTTTTAATTTTATTTTTATTATTTGCCCAAGGGGTACAGGTCTGTGAATCATCAGGCTTACATCTTTCACAGCATTCACCAAAGCACAAACCCTCCCCAATGTCCATAACCCATCCACCCTATCCCTACCCTCCTACCCCCCAGTAACCCTCAGTTTGTTTTATGAGATTAGGAGTCTCTTATGGTTTGTCTCCTTCCCCATCCCATCTTGTTTCATTATTTTTCCCTCCCTACCCCCCACAACCCCCCACCCTGCCCCTCAAGTTCCTCATATCAGAGAGATCATATGATAATTGTCTTTCTCTGATTGACTTATTTCGCTCAGCATAATACCCTCCAGTTCCCTTTGGAAACCTCATTGCCCAGATCTTCCTTTAAAAGTTTTGTTCTGACTCTTATTTGCCTAACTGATAGCATATTTTTAGGTAGATGTAAAACCTGCAGTTTATTGTTTTTGACAGATTCCCTGAGGAGAGGGTTTTTCCATTGAGGAAGTTCTGAACCAGAGCAAATAATGGCAATGTCCTGTGAAAGGTGCTTTGCCAGGGAGCTGTGAGACAGGTCAATATGGCAATTCTCTGGTTGCTGCAAGGCTTCTGTTCCCCAGCTACCATGGTTGTAAGGCTGCTGTCTTAAAGGCTACTACATACAGAGTTGGAGAGAGAGGGACAGGAGCAGGTCAACTTACAATGTGCAAACTTGTACGGCTAAGAAGTTCAGCAGTTCTTCCTGAATAGATATTCCCTGAATTGTTGCACAACACTGTTTAATATCCAGAGTTCTGATATTGACAATCCAGTCACTATTTTCATTGCTTTTTTGGAGAAGTGTATTTATGGAGATTCTCACCTGCCATTCAAGAAGTTCTTCCCTTAAAGGTAAATTGATATAATGTTATGTTGATGCTTTTCTGACATTTCCAGTATCTTGTATGCTGTACAAGAAACTGAAAGCAGTTTCAGTATTTTTTTATAACTCAAAATGGCTTCTTATGTACTATAATGCTGGATTTTGATTACAAGGTAAATTAACTTAAAAATAGTCTTCTTCATTAATAACTGATTCATCCAAAGCTTTGTATAAACATAGTGTTGTTTTATAAATTGAATGTGACAATCCTTAACTTTAACATTTGCAAGCCAGTGAATATTGCTGTGCATTACTTTAGTAGTTTTTCAAAAACCAAACTCTAAACCATTTGAAGAATTCTTTCACATAAAATCATTGCAATTTCCATTTGTACACTTTTGTTTTGAAATTATTTACTGACAAAGTGTACTGACTAATCTCTGGCAGTTTCTTTCCCAACACTCAGAACAGTGAGTTAATATTTGTGCTGATGCCTTAGGGTTAGGTTTTGGGGACAGAAGGGCAAACTGGCCTCCCATGGCAGGTCGTCTCCTTGCACACATGAAAACCTTCTCCTTTTTCCCACAACTATAGCCACTAATACCACTTCTGCTGCTGCTGTGAATGCCACTGTCACATATGGGCCCAGATCAAAGCCCAGTCACTTTCCTGGCCCCAGGGTGTTCTGTCCTGCCACAGGCATTTGGGTATACATTGGGCCAATCACAGTGTTTGTACACTGCCAGTGTTACCTGGAGGTCTGAGCCCACTGTGTGTGGACTGCTCCTGGAACACAATTGCTTGCATGCACTGCCAATCAATGTGCTGCTTTCTCAGCTCATATGCATGGTCTACTTTCTCACTGGTCTTCACTTGTAGAACAGATATTCAAAGATAAACTTACTAAAAATTCATCATAATGAAAGGAAAGCATTATACAAAGCAGAGCACATTCTTAGCACTGGGCCCTGAGCAGCTGCATAAACTGCATACTTATGAAGCCAGCCCTACTCACATCCATTTCATTAATAATGTCTTTGCAGGATTTTAGTGGTTCTATATCCACTCTACATGTAGCACTGTGAGTACTAGCTTAAGAACACATGGATATAACTAGCTGAGTGTCACATCTGGGACTGACCATGCAGAACCTTCAAAAATCTGTAGGTCTGAATATTCCCCATTAGAGCTATAATGATTTATAGATGCAAGGGTCATACAGAGAAAAATCAGTCCATCTTTTTATCACCTACGAGATTAGAACAGCAGCTTTCCAGTTGCCTGGTCTATAAATTGTCTCCAATGAAATATATGCAATTATTATTCCTTATAGTCCTTATAGTCCAATATATTATTCCTTAGTCCTTATACAGACTTTGTATGTGAAATTCTTAAATTGGATTGCATGACTATATACTTTCTACCAGATTTTAATAGTATATAGATTGTTTCAATGTACGATTAGGATGCCTAGGTGGCTCAGTCGATTAAACATCTGCCTTTGGCTCAGGTCATGAACTCAGGGTCCTGGGATGGAACCCCACATCAGACTCTCTGCTCAGCAGGGGGACTGCTTCTCCCTCTCCCTCTGCCATTCCTCCTGCTTGTGTGATCTCTCTCTGTCAAATAAATAAATAAAATCTTTAAAATATACATGTATATATTTGTTCAAATTTTGCTTCTGTTTTGTACCAATACACATTTTTATTGTTGGATTGACTATATTATATTCATTTAAATTGACTTTTTAAAAAATTTGGTCTTGATTTTATTTAATAGCATTTATTTAAATTCAGTGTGTTTGTTTTCAGAATAAAATATACCTTATAGGATTTCATTTATTAATAATCATTTATTCCTATTGCCTTCTAGGAACACTGAAAAAAATCCCAATTATATTTATTTGGATACCCCTACATGTTCAGGATTTTTAATTTTAATTTTATTTTTATTATTTGCCCAAGGGGTAGACAAACCATGTTCAGGATTTTTAAATTTGTGGCACTCCATAATATATTTTTCTAAGGAGGTAATTTTTTTTTACAAAACAATGTTAAAAATTGTGAAAAATATGTGGTAACAATTTCTTAACATTTCCCCATAAATGTTGTCTGAGAATTAAGGATTTCTTTCTTATACTTTCACATTATTTATGATAAAATATATTATATTTTGATTTTCCATATAACTGAGGATCTATTCTCTAATATAAGAATCTATTCTCTAATTAAGAAAAACAAGTCCTTTATATGACCATTAAGATTTCCATTATATGCTATCAGTTATTAGTGAACTCATAACTTCCTTTGCAAAAATACTGAATAAGGAGAAAGATCTCATTTTAAAAATTCTTCTTTATATAGAGCTCAAATATGACTTTTTACAACTTCAACCAGTTATTTCTAATCCTAACAGTTGTGATAAAGGGAGAGAGAATCTTCTTTTAATGACAAGTTATCAAAATAATCCAATATTTTACAAGTAACTCAAATGCTGTAGATTTCCCTGTAAACATTATTTATTTATACTGTTAATTTTAGAGACAGGTTTTCAGAACCTTTAAAGTTTTGGGAATAATATACTTGATGAATTGCTGTTTGTCAAAATCTCTCTTAAATATGTTGCTTAGAAGTAAATGTGAAAGAGTGAAAAGTAAACAATAAATGGAGACTGTCGCATCTCTCACCTGCAATTCTGTTTTTAGAGTAAGAAGGTTAGATCTCACTTAATTCTTCTAATCACCACTTAGGAACCATGTCAAAATCAGTAAGAGTAGTGAACCCTTAAGATACCATGACTTTACATATTTACTAACTTACCATGATTACGATATTCCATCAACAGAAAAGTAATAATAAAGATGATGGTGTTTAGGCATAGGAGATCATAGGTGATTATATCTTCTTCAGAGTTTAATTCTGAAAAATGAATGCCAGAGAATTTCCTTATTAACATCCAGACCAAACTTACTACTCTTTCTGCCATAGAAGTTTTATTCTATACTTCCGGTAACTTATAGGCCTATGACCAAGTTTCAGTTTTCAAAGATAAAGGCGAGGGATCCCATTACTCTTAAACACCACAGCAGCAGATCACAGCAGCTACTTGGAAGACAACCTGGGATTGAATATATCAAAGGTTAGGGAGATGCTTATCCCATGGGTTGTCAAGAACTCTTGGGAGTGGACACCTCACAGTAAATGAGCGAATCTCTGTTAAGCTCCAGGTCTCTCCTCATCACTTTGCTATACTCTATGAAGCCATAACTGATATAGCCAGACTTTGGTCCACCAACCAAATCAAGTCTGGAGTGTATTTTTGGAAGACTTGTGATTTCAGGATAGCTTTCACATTTTAAAATCATTGAAAAAAATTTAAAAAAATACATGAAACAAAAATAACATGAAATTCAAATTTCAATGTCCACAGAACTCAGCTATGTTTAATCTTGATGTATAGTCTATAGCTGTTTTTCACAACAATAACAAAGATGAGGAGTTGCCATCAAGATTGCTTGTAGTGCAGAGATGCAATTATAACAACATCATTTGAGCAGCTTGACTATCACAGCACAGCCGCAGTTTATTTTATGTCTTTGTTTTCTTATAAGGGAATACCAGTCAGGCCAAAACAAGAAAAGAAGAACAAAGAAGACTTTGAACAAAACATCTTAAATTATATTGGAGTGTGTGTTCATTATGGAATGACACAATAGCAGTTCTAAAAGAAAACAACAGAAAAGGAAGATAGTGACAGACTAGGAGGACTCTAGGCTTGCTTCCACCTATGAACACAATTTGGTAACTATCAAATCATCTTCGATACCCCAGAAGCTGGGCTGAGCAGAAAAACTCCACAACTAAAGGTAGAGAAAAGACCACACTGAAGAAGTTAGGAAGTTCAGGGACATGATTTAGATGGGAAATGATTCCTGGATACTATGGAGAGGAAGGAGCTCTGATTATGCAGAAGGATGAAAGAGAGAGAAGAGCACATAGGGGAATGAACAAGCAGAATTTCCCCATAGCCATTGGCTTGGAAAGTGAAATGTTTCCATCCCAAGTGGGTAAATTTCAACCAGAGGGAATTAACCTGAAGTTTTAAGTGTCAGGGAACTTAACTCCAGGAGACCCTGGAGGCATTGGAGCTGCTCTTGGAAAGAAGGCAAAGAATCCATGGACATGCAGCACAGAAACAGTGATCTGAAGAGTGCCTGGGGTACACAGTGGGGAGATTATTTGTTCTTCTCAATAATTCACAAAGACACCTCTCCAGGAACAAAGGAACTGATTGGCATCATTTCCCTTTCCCATTTCTCAGCAGAAGCACACGTTTACTTGTGGAAACTGACACAATGCCAACACTGGCTGCCTAATGTGCATACACCAAGACACACACACCCTCCCCTGGACTCTGGTGGAACATCCCTTCTCAGTCAAGCCGGCCTTAGTCCCGGGGATAACCAAACAGTGCCAAATGTAGGCAAAAAGAGCCTGTGAAGACTACTGACTGAAGGATAGAGCAGTCAGAGCAAAACTGTAGAGGATATGCAGCACACGCTAGAGACACACCAGGCCCTGGACATTACATGACCTCTTCTTCATAAGACCATTATTTTCAGGAGCAAGAGACATAGCTGGCTTTTCTAACACAGAGAAGAAAGAAGAGACTTAGACAAAATAAGAAGACAGAGGAATTTCTCCCAAATGAAAGAATAAGATAAGCATAGCCAGAGATCTAAGTGAAACAGAAAGAAGTAACACATCTGAAGGAGAATTTAAAACAATGATCATAAAGATACTGACTGGTCTTGAAAAAAGAATGGAAAACTTTGGGAGGGAAAATGGCAGCAGAGTGGAAGGACCATAGGCTCATCTCATCTTACCAACACAGCTAGATAACTATCAAATCATCCTAAATACCCAAGAAATCAACCTGAAGACTGACAGAGCTAACTCCACAACTAAAGGGAGAAAAGAAGTCACACTGAAAAAGTATAAGGTGCAGAGACATGGTTTATGGGGAAAATGAATAGCAGGTGCTCTGGAGGCGAGGGAGCCACAGTCATGGAGAAAGACAAAAAAGAAAGGAACACATAGTGCAGTGTACAAGGAGACAGTTTCCCCAAATCCATTGGCTTGGGAAATGTAAGAGGCTAAAGTTCATGAGTTCTTACAACCAGTGGGACCTAAAGCCCGGAGTGTTAAAATTTGGTGGGTTTGGCTAAGATAGAGCACTGAAGGCACCGCCCTGCTTCTGGAGGGAAGGCAGGCAAACTAGGGAACAGACAGTGTGAAAACAGTGATCTGAAAAACGCCTGGGGCACACAGTGGGGAGATTATACTCTTGGAGCATATCTCTGAGAGGCAGCATTCGCTGAGACAATCTCTGAGAACAAAGAAACTGGCTGTCACTGTGTCCTTCCCCTAGCCCTCAGCATAAACACAGAGCCACCTGCAGGAAGCAGCATAGTGCTGATACCATCTGCTTAACTTGCTCACCAAAACCTATCCCCTTGCACTCTGGCAGGACTGCCCTTCTCAGTCAAGCTTGCCTCAGTCTTACTGTGATGAGTCTCTACCTTTGAAGAACAGCATGAACCACCACCTACATCATATTTCCCAACCGGAGAGTTCTGCAGGGCCTCAATTCTGGTGGAAGTGGTGTCAATTTTCATGTCACAAGCAAACCAGAGCACACGTACTTAAAACTTACCACATTCAGGCCAAGAACAAAACACTTCCCAAAGCAGGCAAAGAAAGCTTCTGTGGATGACTGGCCTGAAGGACAGTCAACCAAAACACAACAGCAGAGCACACAGCACACAAAAGAGGCATTCCTTGCAGTACAAGGCCCTGGAAATTACATGACTTCTTCTTCACAAAGCCATTATTTTCAGGAGCAGGAGACATACTTTCTAACACAGAGAAGAAGGCAGAGACTTAGACAAAATGCAAAGATGGAGGAACTTATGCCAAATGAAAGAACAAGATAAGGCCATAGCCAGAGATCTAGAGAAAAACAGAAAGACAAGGGATGCTTACCACAGACATAAGAGGTAAAAAAGAGTTGATCAGAGATGAAGAGTACAATAAATAATATTGGAAGCAGATTTGATTCAATGAACACAAGGTTGGAAGAAGCAGAGGAACAAATTAGTGACCTGGAAGGCAAAATAATGGAAAATAATGAAGATGAACGAAAGAGACAAGGAAGAATTATGCAAAAGAGAATAGACTGAGGGAACTCAGTGACTCCATCAGACATAACAACATTCATAATATAGAAGCCCCATAATATAATAAAGAAGAAGAAGAGAGAAAAAGAAGAACATTTATTTGAAGAAACAATAACTGGAAACTTCCCTAATCTGGGGAAGGAAACAGACATCCAGATCCAAGAGGCAAAGTGAACCCCCATCAAATTCAACAAAAGCAGACCAACACCAACACATATTGTCACTAAACTGGCAAAATATAGTGATAAACAAAAAAAAATTAAGCAGCAAGGCAAAAGAAGAAGAAAGGTAGAAGGAAAAACCCATAAGACTAGCAGGAAATTTTTCAGCAGAAACTTTCCAAACCAGAAGGGAGTAGCATGATATATTCAAAGTACTGAGTGAGAAAAATCCATAGAAAAGCATACTTTATCCAGCAAGGCTATCATTCAGAATAGAGAGATAAAAGGCTTCCCAGGCAAACAAAAACTAAAGACTTCATGACCACTAAACCACCCCTGCAAGAAATTTTAAAGGGGACTCTTTGATTGGAAAGGAGACAACAAAAGTGACAGTATAAGAGTAGAAAACACAAAAACAGTAAAAATGAGTATAACTATTAAAAAATAAGTAAAGTAACTCACAAAAATATTATATAAAATATAATAGCATATACCTATAATGTGGGGAGGACAGGAGAATGTATTCAAACTAAAATGACTATGAACTTAATATAGACTGCAATATGAAAAAGAGGTTATATGCAAAACTGATGTGAAAGATGTAAGCCTGATGATTCACAGACCTGTACCCCTGGGGCAAAGAATAAATAAATAAATAAATAAATAAATAAATAAATAAATAAATAAATAAATAAATAAAAAACTGATGGTAACTATGGGTTATGGACATTGGGGAGGGTTTGTGCTTTGGTGAGTGCTGTGAAAGATGTAAATCTGATGATTCACAGACCTGTACCCCTTGGGCAAAGAATAAAAATAAAATTAAAAAAAAAAAAAACCTACCCGTGAAAAGCAAAAAAAAAAAAAAAACACTGATAAACATGCAAAGAAAAGAGAGAAAGCAATCTAAATATATCACTAAAGAAAATCACCAAAAAAATGAAAGAGAGAAAGACAAGAAAGGATCAGAGAAAATCGCCAGAAACAATGACAAAACAACTAATAAAATGGCAATAAATACATGACTTTCAATAATTATTTTGAATGTAAATGGACCAGATGCTCCAACCCAAAGACATAGAGTGTCAGATTGGATAGAAAAACAAGACTGATCCATATGCTGCCTAAAAGAGATTCATTTTAGACCTTTATAAAGACACCTGCAGATTGAAAGTGAGGGGATGGAAGAACAGTTATCATGCAAATAGATGTCAAAAGAAACCTGGAGTAAAAATATTTATATCAAACAAATGAGACTTTAAAACAAAGACTATAAAAAGAGATCAAGAAGGAAACAATATAATAATGAAGGGGACAATACAATAAGATATAACAATCGTAAATATTCATGCACGCAACATGGGAGGACCCAAATACATAAAACAATTAATAACAAACATAAAGGGTAATAATACCACAATAGTAGGGGACTTTAACAGCCCACATACATCAATGGACAGATCATCTGGGCAGAAAATCAACAAGAAGATAATGGCTTTGAATGACACACTGGACCAGATGGACTTAACATATATATTCAAAATATTTGATCTGAAGAAGAGAAAACACCTTTTCAAGTACACATGGGACATTCTCCAGAATAGATCACATCCTGGGTCACAGATCAGCTCCCAACAAGTACAAAAAGATTGAGGTCATACCATGCATATTTTTGACGACAGTATTCTGAAAATTGAGGTGAACCACAAGAAAAAACCTGAAAGACCACAAATATACAGAGGTTAAACAACATGCTATTAAACAATGCATCTGTCAACCAGGAAACCAAAGAAAAAAATTTAAATATTCATAGAAACAATTGAAAATAAAAAGATGATCCAAAACCTTTAGGATGCAGCAAAAGCATACCTAAGAGGGAAGTGTATAGCAATACAACCCTACCTCAAAAAGCAAGAAAAATCTCAAATAAACATCCTACCCTTTCACCTAAAGGAGCTGGACAAAGAATGAAAAACAAAGCCTCACGTCAGCAGAAGAAAGGAAATAATAAAGATTGGAGCAGAAATAAATAATATAGAAACTAAAACAAAACAAACAAACAACAAGAGAACAGATCAATCAAATCACAAGCTCGTTTGTTGAAAAAACTAATAAAATTGATAAACCTTAGCCACATTTATCAAAAATAAGAGAGAATGGGCCAAAACAAAGAAAATCACAAGTGAGAGAGGAGAAATAAGAACCAACATCAAGGAAATACAAATGTAAGGGAATATTATGAAAAACTACATGCCAACAAGTTCGACAACCTAGAAGAAATAGATAAATTCCTAGAAACATATAAACTACCAAAGCTGAAACAGAAAGAAATAGAAAACTTGAATAGACTGATAACCAGCAAAGAAATTCAATCAGTCATCAAAAATATCCCAACAAGCAAAAGTCCAGGGTCAGACTGCTTCCTACATGAATTCTACCAAACATTTAAAAAAGAGTTAATATCTGTTCTTCTAAAACTGTCCCAAAAAATAGAAACGGAAGGAAAACTTCTAATTCATTCTACAACGTGAGTTTTATCCTGATACCAAAACCAGAAAAATACTCCACTAAAAGGGAAATTATAGGCCAACATCCCTGGTGAACATGGATGCAAGAATTTTCAATAAAGCATTAGCAAAATGAATCCAACAATACATAGAAATAATCATTCATCACAATCAAGTGAGATTTATTTTTAGGCTGTGAGGGTGGCTCAATATTTGCAATTCAATCACTGTGATATGTCACAATTAATTTTAAAAAAGGTTAAGAACTACATGATCCTCTCAATAGATACACAAAAAACATTTCACAAAGTACAACACTCATTCATAATAAAAACCCTCAATAAAACAGGGACAGAAGGAACATACCTCATAAAAATAAGGCAATATATGAAAGACCCACAAAGCTAATAATATCCTCAATGGGGAAAAAACTGAGAGCTTTTCCTCAACAGTCAGGAACAAGACAGGGATGTCCATTCTCACCACCATATTTAAGGTAGTACTGGAAATCCTAGACTGATCAATCAGACAACAAAAAGAAATAAAAGGTATCTAAATTGGCAAGGAAGAAACCAAACTTTCACTGTTTGAAGATGACATGATACTCCAAACAGAATACTCAAAAGACTCCACCAAAAAATTGCTAGACTTGATACATGAATTCAGGAAAATCACAGGATACAAAATCAAAATACAGAACTTTGTTTCATTTCTATACACCAATAATAAAGCAGAAGAAAAAGATATCAGGAATCAATCTCACTTACAGTTACGTCAAAACCATAAGATATCTAGGAATAAATCTAGCCAAAAAGGAAAAGATCTGTACCCTGAAAACTATAAAACACCACAGAATAACAAAGTCTTATAATGTTATGAAAACTAATATTAAAAAAAATGGACAAGCTAGAAGAAATGGAAAAATTACTAGAAACTTAGAAAATTCCAAAACTAAATCCAGAATAAATTAAAAAAAATTTGAACACACTGATTACTAGTAATGAAATTGAATCAGTAATCAAAAAACTCCCAAAAAACAAGTCAAGGACCAGAGGGCCTCACAGGTGAAATCTACTGAACATTTAAAGAAGAGTTCATATCTATTCTTCTCAAACTATTCCAAAAAAATAGAAGAGGAAGGAAAAGTTACAAACTGATCCTACAAGGAAAGCACTACTGTGATATCAAAACCAGAAAGACACTACATAAAAAGAAAACTACAAAAAAATAAAACCTTGAAAAAAAAAAAAGAAAGAAAAGGGCATGAGGGAATTTTCTAGAGTGATGGAAATGTTCCATATTTTGATTGAGGTGTTGGTTACAGGTATGTGTACATTTGTCAAAAGTAATCAAATTGTACCCTTAATTTCTGTACATTTCACTGTATGTAAATTTTACGCAAATTAAAAAAATCTCTAAGGGGAAAAAAAAGAAAACTACAGGCCCATATCTCTAATTAATATAGTCACAAAAATCCTCAACAATATCATAGCAAACTGAATCTAACAATACGTCAAAAAAAATTATTCACCATGATTAAGTGGGATTTGTTCCATTAATGCAAGGTTGTTCAGTATTTGCAAATCAATCAACATGATTAAACATCAAATTAACTAGAAAAGAATAAAAATCATATGATCATCTCAATAGATGTAAGATAAAGCAATTGACAAAGTAAAACATCCATTCATGACAAAAACTCTCAACAAAGTAGGTGTAGAGGGAACATACCTCAACATAATAAAGGCCATATATGAAAAACTAACAGCTCTCATCATACTCAATGGTGAAAAACTGAGAGCTTTTTTCTTCTAAGATCAAGTACAACAAGGATGTCCACTCTCACCCTTTTTATTCAACAAAGTACTGGAAGTCCTAAGCACAGCAATCAATCAAGAAAAAGAAAAATAAATAAATAAGAAAGAAAAATAAATAATAGGCATCTAAATTGGTAAGTAAAAAGTAAAACTTTCACCATCTGAAGATCACATAAGATTATATATAGAGAACACTAAAGACTCCACTATAAATCTACAGTGACTGATTAATTAATTCAGAAACATCAGAGGATACAAAATCAAGGTGCAGAGTTCTGTTGCATTTCTATATATTAAAAATAAGCAGCAGGAAAAAGAAATTAAGAAAACCATCCCATTTACAACTGATCCTAAATAATAAAATACCTAGGAATAAATTTAATCAAGGAAGTAAAAAACCTGTACTCTGAAAACTATAGAACACTGATGAAAGAATTAAAGATGACACCAATGGAAAAATATTTCATGGATTGGAAAAATTAATATTGCTAGAATATCTATAGTACCTAAAGCAATCTACAAATTCTTGAAATCTCCATCAAAATACCAACAACATTTTTCACAGAACTAGAACAAATAATCCTAAAATTTGTACAGAAGCACAAAAGACACTCAAGAGCCAAAGCAATCTTGAGAAAGAAGAAAACCGAAGGTATCACAATCCCAGATTTCAAGATACACTACACAGCTGTAGTAATCAAAACACTATGGTACTAGTACAAAAATAGACACATAAATCATTAGAATAGAATAGAAAATCCAGAAATAAACCCAAAATTATATGGTCAATTAATCTTTGACAAAGGAGGAAACAAAATCCAGTGGGAAAAAGGCAATCTCTTCAACAAATTGTGTTGGGAAAACTGGACAGCTACATGCAAAAGAATGACACAGGACCACATCTACACCATACACAAAAATGAACTCAAAATGGATTAAGGACCTAAAGGTGAGACCTGAAATCATAAAAATTCTAGAAGATGGCACAGGCAGAAATTTCTCTGACATTGGCCATAACATTTTTCTAGATATTTCTCCTGAGTCAAGAAGAATGAAAACAAAAATAAACTATTGAGACTACATCAAAATAAAAACTCATGCATTCACACACATACACATACAAGGGAATACTACACACACACACACACACACACACACACACACACACACATACAGGAATACTATTCAGCCACAAAATAATAATGAACTCTTGCCATTTGCAACACTGTGAATGGAGCTGGAGAGTATTAATGCTAAGTAAAGTAAGTCAGTCAGAGAAAGACAAATACCATAGATTCCACTCATACGTGGAATTTAAGAAACAAACAAAGAAAAGGGGAGACAAACCAAAAAGTAACTATAGAGAACAAACAGAGGGTGACCAGAGGGATTTTTGTGGGGGGGATAGGTGAATTAGGTAATGGGGGTTAAAATATACCTATCACGATGATCACTGAGGTAAGTATACAATTGTTGAAACACTACATTTTACATTTTACACATGAAACTAATATAACACTGTATATTAACTATATTAGAATTAAAATTAAAACCTTAATAAAAAATATTTTAAAAACCCAAAAAGGCAAGGTACTGAGGGGAAGAAGACATTGCAAATAATATATCTAATAAGTGACTAATGTCCAAAACATACGAACAACTTATAAGCAATTGATGAATTACTAAAAGCTACATCTGAAACTAATGATAGACAATATGTTATCTAATTGAATTTAAACAAAATAACTTAAAAGAAAAAAGAACTTCTACAACTTAACATGAACCCCCCCACCAAAAAAAATTTTCAATAAAAAATGTTCAGAGGATCTAAACATTTTGCCAAAGAAGACATCTGGGTGGCCAACAGACATATGTGGAGATGCTCAAGATCACTAATCATCATCGAAATGGAAGTCAAAACCACATTGAGATATCACCTACACCTGTTAGGACAGCTAAAATAAAAATGACAAGAAATAACAAGCGTTGACAAGGATATGGAAAAAGAAACATCCTTGTGCACTAGTGATGGGAATGTAAATTGCTGCTGCCGCTGTGTAAAACAGTATGGATGTTCCTCAAAAAATTAAAAATAGAACTACACTATAATCCAATAATTTGACTGGGTATTTCCACAAGGAAAAATAAAACAGTAATTAGAAAAGCATTTATTTTTAATAAATTGTATTTATTGCAGTGTTATTTACAATAGCCAAGATATGGAAGCAACCGAAGTGCCCATGGGTAGATGAATGGATAAAAATGTGTTATCTGTCTATACTGGAATATTACTTACCCATAAAAAGGGCAAGATCTTGCCATTTGCAACAACATGGATGGACCTACAAGGTACAATGCTTAGTGAAATAAGCCAGTAAGAGAAATACAAGTAAGTTATGATTTCACTCACATATGGAATTTAAGAAACAAAATAAATGTATAAACAAAGAGAAAAAATGACAAACAGACTTTTAAATACAGTGAATGCAGTGGTGGTTGCCACACAGGGGATTTATGCGGAAGTGGGTGAATTAGATAAAGGTGTTAAGAACACACATATTTTTTTTAATGGTTCAAGTTTTTGTTTAAATTCTAATTAGTTAACATGTAGTGTAATTATTTCAGGAAATCCAGTAATTCATCACTTACATACAATACCCAGTGAAAAGCACACTTATCTTAATGAGTACTGAGAAATGTATAGAATTGTTGAATCATTAATTGAACACCTGAAACTAACTTTGTATCTTTATTATACTTCAATTTAAAAAAAAAGAAAGAAATACATACCAAAAAGGCTTTGCATGAAATGCTTCTGAAGGTAATAATGTAGTCCTACATATCATTCAGATTATTTAAATTTTTTGAAGGAAAAGTAACTTAAATAACAAATGAGATAAATCCAAGGATTTAAGTAGTTGAGATTTAGTTATCCTTATTTAACTGATCTGGCTATAATATGACTCCATTATGTCCTCACTTATTTTAGTTTATATTTTCAACTTTCTTCAAGCTAGAGACAGTTCTTTATTTCTCAGCCAAATGCCAGATCAGGAGAGTTGGATTTATTTACATAATCACTATCGGTATTATTTGAGCAGGAAGTTCTTGTCTGGCTATCCTCCTAAGTACTTTATGAATTGGTACTTTTGGTGTTGCATTTCATATTCTTCCTCTAAAGCAGGAAGACCAGCTTTTGTCTTACTTTGCTTTGCTTTTACTTATTTACTTTACTTTCTTACTTACTTTGCTTTTGTCTTACTTGTCCCATACAGTAACACTTATTCACCCATTGTTATGTTGTAAATACCCTGGTAGAGTTGATAACAGAGACTTATCACTAAATCAGCTGCTCACTTTTCAATCAATTTCCTTAAAATTTCTACAGTAGGTATAATGTCTATCACTCCATTCTTTTTTTAAATATAACTTGATTAGCATCTCTATAAGACATTGCTTCCTATCTCACCATGCCCCTATCTGACTCGCATTCTCTTATTTATGTCCTTATATTTTTCCACTGCTGAATATTTCTTTGACATTAAGCAAAGAACTATAGATATGATGTATACATAAAATCATGGTAAGTAAGACAATGAGAAAAGTTATCTTAAATTTCAAAAGTGATATGGAATTATCACTGAGGAAGAGAATATGACAAACTATATATCCTATCCTGTTATATTTGCCTAGATTCTAAATAGATTAGTCAATAGTAGCAAAAATGCCTTTGTGTAAGATACGGTCTTATATATAAAACAAGAAAACAGGAGAAATTTTACATCACTAAGTTTCACACAACTTACAGGGGAAAAAAGGAAACAAGTTTTTTTTAATATTACAAAGCAAATAAAATTTTGAAGTTAACATCAAAGTAGTCCAATGTCATATAGGGTGGGTGGGTTATGGACATTGGGGAGGGTTTGTGCTTTGATGAATGCTGTGAAAGGTGTAAGCCTGATGATTCACAGACCTGTACCCATGGGGCAAGTAATAAAAAAAAAAATAAAGTAGTCCAATGCCATATTCTTGCATGAAGCATTTTTAGAGCATAATATAAATCTTATGCAAGTATAACTTGAATGATACTCCACTGATGAACATTTTTCCATTCTGTATCTGGATAGTCCTTGATTATGTATTTTTTCAACCATAAAAAGTTACTCACTTACTCATAGTATACATTGATTATACATTGATTTTTAAAGAACTTACTGTGAATCAGAACTATAGCCAGTATAAGTTGTATCTCTACTCCAACTCTGAAAGCCCCAGTTGGTGCACATTAAAATGGATTCACCATGAATATTAATATATTTTTAGAACTCCACAGCAGTGTGTTCCTTTATAAAAGCTTTTATTTCATTATTACACAGAGTGGCCAGTATGGAAGTTTGGTTTTTAATTCTATTAGGTCATCTTTCTCAACTCTTAGAATATAAATATCATACATATTAAATGCTAATTCCTGGACATAGTTTTGAAATAAATGACATTCTGATGAAATACAGAAAAAGGATGGATTGGAGTGAGCTAGTACTTGAAATTGTGGGATTAGACAATGGAAAAAAATTTAAACTACTAAGAAAGCATCTGACCCAGGAATATTACTGATAGAAGAGGAGAAATATAGGGACAGAGAAACTCTCCAAAATTAGAGTGCATGGTCAAAAATGAGAAAGGAGACTCAGATGGAAAAGAAAGAAATATCTAATGAGAGAGGTTATTGAACTGAGAACTTTGGAATCATTTGTAATTAGGGAATGAGAAGAAATGAGAAGTCAGGTTGACCAGACCTGAAAGAATAACAGATCCAAATCTTAGCTGTTGCACCCTGGTGTGTGCTCTATCTTTGTGGCTCAAATACTATTCTTAGGAACATTAGACATGTGGGCTCTCACACACACACACACACACACACACACACAATAATAGCAATAACAAAAGTAAAATTTACCTTTATGTGTCTCATTATTCACACATAAACTTGTATCTTGAACCTTTTGCTGAGTCACCATTTCAGGAAGGAGTCCTTTTCGGGTTGGTCAATCGTTCTGAGCTGTGTTCACCAAATTCTAAAGTGTCTTTGTGTTCCTTATACAAGCACAGAGACAAGTGATTCTACCTCTCAGGGCAATATCTTGGGTCAGACAGAAGCCTCAGTCACATGCACCAGTAACATGAAGGTATCTTGCTTTGGAATATGGACTTATTCCAGAAGCAAGGAGACTCTGGACTCTGGACCTTAAAAAATGGTAAAACATATTTCAGTTCTGATTGTTCATTTACTCATTTGAATACATGCACAATTTTTTCTTGTCTCTGTATTGATCTCCAGTGCATTGTTGAATAGAAGTGGTAAGGGTGGATATCCTTTTTGTTCCTGAACTTAGAGGAAACATTTGAGACTTTCGTCATTTAATATGATGTTATTTTCATAAATGGCCTTCATTAGTTTTGAAACATTCCCTCTATCCCTAGTGTGTTAAATGTTTTGTTTAATTAAGAGAAGACATTGGATTTTGTCAAAAATGATTTTACATCCTTTGAGCTTGTAATATGTTTTTTTTTTTCTCTTCATTCTCTTTATGTAGTGTTTTATATTGATCGGTTTTTGTATGCTGAACCAACTCTGCTTTCTAGGGTAAATCCCACTTTGTTATCATGTAGAATCCTTTAAATCTGCTGCTGGACTAAGTTTACTAGTATTTTGTTGAGAATTTTTGCATCTGTATTCATAAGGGCTTCTGGTCTGTAGTTTTCTTATGATGTCTTCTTCTGCCTTTGGTATCTGGATTCATAGATTGAGTTAAAAAGTGCTCTCTCCTTTTCTGTTTTTTGGAGGAGTTTGAGAAAGATTGGTGTCAATTTTTCTTCAAAACTGGTAGAATTCACTAGCAAAATCATCTGGGCTAGGCTTTTTTCTTTTTTTCCTTTGATAGTTTCTTTTAATACTAACTCAGTCTATTATTATAGGTATATCCATATTTTCTATTTCTTCCTGAGTCTCTTTATTGTTTCTCAGAATTTGTTCACTTCATTGAGTTTATCTAATCTAATTTATCAGCAATTTGTTTATAGTATTCCTTCATAATCCTTTCTATTCTGTAAAGCTTTTAGTAATGTCTCCTCCTTCTTTCTCGATTTTAGTGTTTCGAGTCCTCTTTTTTTAAAATATTTTATTTATTTATTTGACACAGAGAGAGAGAGATCGCAAGTAGGCAGAGAGGCAGAGAGAGATGAGGAAGCAGGCTCCCTGCCAAGCAGGGAGCCTGATGTGGGCCTCGATCCCAGGACCCTGAGATCATGACCTGAGCCGAGGGCAGAGGCTTTAACCCACTGAGCCACCCAGGTGCCCTTGAGCCCTCTTTTTTTGCTGAATGTTTGTCACTTCTGCTAATCTTCAGAAAACCAGCTTCCGTTTCTATTATTTTCTCTATTGTTTTTCTATTCTTCTGTAGTATCTCCACTTTAATCTTTATTATTTCCTTCTTCCGGTTTGCTTTATGTTTATTTGTTCTCCCCCCCCCCATGTCTTAAGGTGAAGTTTAGGGTATTGGTTTGAGATCTTACTTTTTTCCCTTTTTAATGAAGATATGTATAGCTATAAATTTCTCTCTTGGCTATGCTTTTGCTGCATACCATAAGTCTCAGTGTTTTGAATTTCAACTTTTGTTCATATCGAAGAGTTTCCTACCTTATTGTGGTTTCTTCTTTGACCCATGGGTTGTTTAGAGTGTGTTGTTTAATTCTCATATATTTGTAAGTTTCCCAAATTTGATTTTGATACTGATTTTTAATTTCCTTTCAGTGTGATAAGAGAAATACTTTTTATGACTTTATTTTTTAAATTTATTATGATGTGTTCTAATATATTGTGTATTTTGGAAATGTATATTCTGCTATTGTTGGGTGGAGTGTTCTGTAGATGTCTGTTAGTCTAGTTGGCTAATAAAGTCTTTTTTTAAAGATGTTTTATGTATTTATTTGAAAGGGAGAACAAAGGAGAAAGAGAGCACAAAGCAGGGTGAGGGTCAGAGGGAGAAGAAGACTCCTGGTAGAGCAGGGAGCCCAAGGAAGCCACCCAATGGCTGAGTCACCCAGGCACCCAAAAGTCTTCTATTTCTTTATTGATATTAGATTTATTGAAAGTGGGGCATTGAAATCTCCAACTACTGTTGTTGAACTATTTTTTTTTCCTCCTTTAATTATGTCAGTTTCTCTTTGATGTGTTTTGGAGCTCTATTGTTAGGTGCATACATATTTATAAATGCTATATTTTATTTATGGACTTATGCTTTTTCGTAATTTAATGTTTTTCTTTATCTCTTGTAACGACTTTTGTCTTAAAGTATATTTTGTGTGATATTAATATGATCACTCTAGCTCTCCTTTGGTTATTGTTCACATGGTCCTTTATTTTCAATTTTTGTCCTTGACTCTAAAGTGAGTCTCCTATTGAAAATATGTAACTGGGTCATGTTTTTTTAAATCCTTTCTGCCAGTTTGTCTTTTATTGAAGAGTTTAATCATCTACATTTAATGTAATTACTAATAAAGAAGACTTTCTGAAATTTTGTTTTTTCTTCAGTGTATATTATTTCTCTTATCAATGCCTCTATTTATGCCTTCTCTGTGTAAAACTAATATTGCCTAGAGTGCCATTTCAGTTCTTTTTTTGCTATATTATATAATTTTAGCTTATATTCTTAGTTCTTTCAATGGGAATTACAACTAACATGTTAATTTATAAAAATCGGTTTCTATCAACAGCAATTTTATCTCAATAGTGTACAAAAATTTGGGTCTTACATAACTCCACCCTTCTTTTATACTGTTATTGTGGTAAATCATATTTTTTTTAATTTTATTTTTATTATTTGCCCAAGGGGTACAGGTCTGTGAATCATCAGGCTNGAATCATCAGGCTTACACCTTTCACAGCATTCACCAAAGCACAAACCCTCACCAATGTCCATAACCCATCCACCCTATCCCTACCCGCCCACCCCCCAGTAACCCTAAGTTTGTTTTATGAGATTAGAAGTCTCTTATGGTTTGTTTCCTTCCCCATCCCATCTTGTT
>LNAC01001218.1:202436-285767 GCA_002007465.1 Ailurus styani | reverse complement strand
GATTCACAGACCTGTACCCCTTGGGCAAATAATAAAAATAAAATTAAAAAAAAATAATTCAGTCTTATTATAGAAATGAGAACAATAGAAAACCCAAAGAAAAAGTAAAAATCACCCGTGGCTCATACACAGCTAAAATATTAATGTATTTCCTTCCAGTATTTAAGTATTCTAAGTCTCTCTTTTTACTTAATATTATAGGTTAAGCAAAATACTTCATTTCTGGTTTTTGAGTGTCGTGTCAAGTCTTAGACTAAGGTATGAGAGAGGGATTGGAAACTCCTTCTCAACCCCAGGTTAACCATGGACCTCCTAGGACATAAATCTCTGTGTAGATGATTCACCATGAGAAGAGCTGATCTCCCCCATTTAATGATGAGCCCTATAAATATTATATGGGAAGGGCTTGCTTTTTTATCTCTCAAGTACTTTTCAACATAGAGATTATATAAAGGCACATCATTAAGAACTCAGGGGAAACATTCCAGAGCATGCCATGCCCACCAGATTAAAACTAAGGCTTTGAAAATCACCCCTCTCCGTGGGATATGACTAATCTCTCTCACACAGATGTACTGGGCAAAGCCTGCACAGGAGGAATTACTATATGTTGGTGTGTCTGATACAAAACTGCATTGAACAATTTTTTTTTTTTGCATTGAACATTTTTAAGATTTGGCAGGATATGGGAAGTACATTAATAATTCCCTTTGAATAAAGAATTCTCTCTTTTTCTCCTTATGAGCTGGCAATCATTTCTCCTTCTTTTGCCCCATTTTATCTCAATAGGCTGAGGCTTAGCTTGCTNTTTTTTTTTTTTTTTTTTTTTTTTTTTTTTTTTTTTTTTTGTCTTTCTGGATTGTGTTAGGTCACAACAGAGAGGAAATGCAGACTCAGAGAAGTCTTCAGAGATTTCCAAGGGGCGCTCTGGCTGCTCTTCTTCATTGTAAAAATGGGATTAGCTGTTTTTTGTTTTATTTTTTCTTTCCTTCTAGCTTTTGGTGAGCCACTTTTCCCTCTCAGCCTTTAGTTGGCAGTGAGGCTAGCTCTAAAAATCAGTGCCAGCTTCCTCGGTTCCTCAATGTTCTATGTCTTCTCGAAGTCTCCCCTTTTGGACTGGCTTCTGTTTTTTTCCCACATGCGTCCCAAGTCCCTGTTGGTTGATTACCACTAAGGCCAGCTTTATGGGCATGCAACCAGTGCAACCACATGGGACCTGGCTCAGAAGGGCCTTGTCCTTGGCCTTAATGCTCTTTAGTCACCAACTTGAAATTCTTAATAATTTTCTCTTTGAATTTGTGCTGTGAAGTGAAGTAGCTGGGACAGTGGATGATATGCATGGACATGGAGCTTTCACTCCTATGTTCCCGCCCCTTGCTGCTTCCAAATCTTCCTGGTTTGGGTGCTCAGCTGTCTGCTACCCTTTCCTTGGTTCTTCTGGCCTGGTGATTCCTGCCACTCTCTGCTCTCCAAGTTGATGTTGGGGATGTATGCCTTGCCTGTATGCTTTGCCTGGTCCTTCCAGCAGGGTCTTGGGTGTGGATACAAGGAGGGTCAGGTTTGGACATGTACCCTGCAGCGTTTTAGGGTGGAACAAGGTGGTGGCTATCCCTGTCCTGGGCTGGCAATGCAGTAGGGTGTTTGGTGACTCACTGAGGGACATGAGGAAGTATCTTTCACCCACCCTGATCCCAGTGCAAGGTGATAGTCTGTAGCAGCCTTGGGGAGAGGAGGTTGACTTCCTGAAATCTTCACTGGTCCCACAAATTGTGTAGTCATCCTGGGCTACCTGGCATCCATTTGTGTCTACTTCTTTAAAAGAACTGTCCTTCCCTGAATCCATACAACAGTGTGCCTCGGGAGAAGCTGAGGCTGACCATGGCTGCAAGAGGGAGTTTGATTTGCCCACATGTAACTCCATTCATCCTGCCAAGATTATGTGTCCAAGAATAATGTGTGATGCAATTATGACCCCAGGGATGTGAGAGGGTGTCTTTTGAGAAATTTTAGAGGGTTGTTGTTGTTGTTGGCACAGTTGCAAAAAAGAGAGATCACTCTCTCCTCTTCTCTTGGATGTTGTTGTGTTCAAATATTATGCATTGGGCAATAGCCAGAGGATGAAGCCATACCTGGAGAGGGCAGATCTGAGAGATGCAATGATCCTGGCTTCTTGACCATGATGTGGAATTACTGAAATTGCCCTACCGCTGGAGTACTCTTGTTTAGACGTACTGAATCAGGGGTTTCTTCTATTTAGAACTAACATTACCCTAACTGGGGGTGTCAAGGTGGCTCAGTCAGCTAAGTGTCTGCCTTTGGCTCAGGTCATGATCTCAGGGTCCTGGTATAGAGTCCAGCATCAGGCTCCCTGCTCAGTGGGGAGTCTGCCTCTCCCTCTCTCTCTGCCTCTCCACCTCCTACCCCTGCTCATGCTCTCTCTCAAATAAATAAACTCTTTAAAAATACATAATAAATAAATAAATAAATAAATAAATAAATAAATAAAATCACCATGACTTGTAATACCCTTCCTTCCTTTTTTGCTTGACTTCTCTATTTTCAGTTATTCAATACTATTTTTCCTATTGTCAGGTGAATTCTCAATTAAGTTTATAGAAATCTATATACCACACACAATGCATTTTTTTAATTTGAATAATTGGAAGTCTCACCATAAAAGTAGCAGAAAATATACCTGGAAAAGATGAACATACATATTCCTCAAGAAAATACATTAGTCAGTTTTCTTAGATCCCCTCCTCTATTGTTTACGTAAGCCAATGTAAATGTAAGGCACAGTGTTTGATGTTTCTGACATCTCTACCACCTAAAAAGAAGCTCTAAGAGGAAAGAACACACTAACTCAAAGAGTCTATACATACAAGCTCTCTTGTTGGATTCTGCATGTGTATGGAGAGGGTTGGTTGAAAGTGAGCAGGCAAGGCTCACATGTATGGAACATAGATGTCTGCCATATTTAATTTTTTAAAAACTCTATATGTCTTTATCTCCCTTCCAAATGTGATGTTGTTGAAGGTAGAAGTAATACCTTATTCATCTTTGCAACTCTGGTGCCCAAGAGATCTTTAGTACCTAGATAGTACCTAGTAAGGATTTGTTAGCTAAATAGATGATTTAATGGATAAGTAAATGAAAAAATAAAATAGCAGATGAATAAACACATATTGCATTGACCATTCATATGGTAGGATTTAATATTTTATTTCATAATGGCATTTTCTATAGCTAAGTTGTAGATCTCCAATAAATTTTAAGTTCTTTGAGGCATAAGAAAACTTTTACTGCTTCTTTATCATTCACTTAGCACAGCTTATCAAGTTCTTAGTGTATATTAAATATTAGGCATGTGGGTGTTTCTTATTGATGAGAATCTTTAAGAAAGCTGATATTCCATATTTATTAGTTTCACTAAATATAAGATCAACTATGTTACCATGCCTATTTATTTAATAGATTTTTATTTTGTACCTGTTTTCTACCAAGCAATACTTTGGATTCTGGAGACAGAATGATGAGCAAAATGTACAAGGTCCCTATTCTCAAGAAAACTACAATCTAGCATGGGCAGTCAACAGACAAATAAATACAGAGGATAATTTCAGATCATTTAGTTTTGAGTTCCTGATTGACAGAAAGGCAAAAACAGAAGTCCGACCAAAACAAGTGGGTGGCTTGGGGGTGTAGTGGAGGAATAAAATTTTGCACATGAGTAAGTAAAGGAACTGAAGGACAGCGAGTAGGCAGGGATATCTATCTGGATGTTGAAGTCATCAGCAATGATGGTGAGAAGGAAGGAGGGGCAAAGATAATGAGCTAACGTGAGAACTTCGATAAATGAAGCAGTGATGGGCTGTTGGTGGATGCCAGACACAACATGGGATTGAAATGGCTTGAGTTTCAAGGGAGCTAGAACATGGGAAGGAAAATTGTGAAGGATGTGCTTGGAAGTGGCCATGAGGTGCAAGAAAACCTCCCTCAGTTTTCTGACCCAGAGGTCATTTGAGGGAAAGTAGCATTTTCAGGTGATAGTCTTCATTTAAGACAAGACATAAAGAGAACATTTAAGGAGAGGTTGAGGACAGTACAGAGTCTGCAAGTGAAAATGCATGGATTCTAGAAGGCACACTGGAAAAACCTGGCAGGATGGGGTCAGGTAGACATTTGGGTCAGTTTCACGGATGTTCAGCATGGAGATGAATGCTCTGGTGGTAGTGGTTACGTGGTCGATGTAACTTTCTGAAGAAGCCCTAGGACAACAGGTCTGTGAGACAATTCTGAGCATAGTTTCTAGCAAGTGTGGCTCTCATTGTACACTGGAAGATCTGAGGAGCCCGGACAACTGATTCAGATTTTGTATTCATAACTATAATCCAACATCTTATCCCTGCTTTGTTGTGAAGCAGAGTGGTGCGGTAGAAAGATTTCTATTGCAGAAGGATCCAGAAATTTGGATTCCAATTTTAGTTGTACTAACTAGCTGGATGCACCTTGTCACATCACTTAACTTCTCCGGGCCTCAATCTCTTCACCTGTAAAATGAGCAAGTTGGACTATCTCAGAGAGGAACCAACCTGGAAAATTGGTTGTCTCAGATTCTAAAGTAAATGCCTCTCTGAGGCATCTCTGTGAACTTTCTTTTTTTCCTAAAAAAGATATATACTCGTTATGAGTGCAGATTCAGCAGTTATATAAAGCTGGATTTTTATCTGAGTCCACAATACTAGTTATGAGACCTAACTCTCTAAATTGTAAACTCTAATTTTCTCATCTGGAAAGCAAGATATAATGACAGTCTCAGTAGTTATTGTGGACAGTTAATAATAAAATGCCTGAAAAATAGTAAGCACTTGATATATTTTAGTTGTTTATTATTAAATGTGATTGATTCATTTAAGCACTAAAATTATGTGACACTTTCCATATGTTTTAATTTCAGTATAATGATGATTGGGTAAATGGCTTCTGGTACTTATGGTCTTTTCAGGTCAAGAGTCAAATCACATCTAAATCAGATGAAAAAGACTTTTCAGAGACATGAAACTAATGACCGAAGCTAAGGTTTTATTTTTTTCTATTTGATCTTTACTTTGTCTAATTAATCATATTAATTAGAAGTGTGAAAAAATTAGTCGTCCCCAAACATTGATTTTCTCCCTATTTTCTATATTTTGGAAATAAATTTCAAAGGGTTTGTGCTTTGGTGAATGCTGTGAAAGATGTAAGCCTGATGATTCACAGACCTGTACCCCTTGGGCAAAGAATAAAAATAAAATTAAAAAAAAAAACAAAACAAAGTTCCACTTTCTGGAATTATCTATGGGTTAAAAAACAGTACATCTTTCACAATGCATATCCATGATTATAGGCCAAAATGCATCCTTCCAACACTTTCTTTGGTTTGAACTTTGACTCTCTATAGGGAAGCAACACCTATTACAGAAATAAACTTGGTAGGGCAGATAGAAGGCTAGAACACTTATGTATTAAAATGGGAGGCTACACTAGTCATCATTTTCCAAATCAGTGAAATAGGGTTCATGCTATTTTTCCTCCCTCCCACTACTTACCCATAAATTCATATCTACACCCCAGATACATTGGGGGTGGTGAAATTTAATAAGCTTGAGACGTTTTGAGAGAGAAAAAGAAAAACAAAAATCAAATCTACTATAAAATGACTACCCAGGCCTACATGCCCTTGAAAAAAGTAAGAATCAAGCCATTCTCTCTGTATATAGGTAATGGAAAGACAGATAGATGACAGATAAATATGGATTAGAGAGATATAAATAGGTATCATATATATGTATCATACATAATATACATCAAAGATATATGTATATATATATATATATATATGTCTTTTTTTTTACTAGTTTTTTGATGTTTTAACTAAGGAATAAGAATAAAGGTGTATTTAGAGGTTAAGAACTTGATTTAGTGTTGTGTTGAAAGGACCATGCCCATGACATCTCTCTTTGATTGTCTGTTCATGGATAACCCTCCCATCTAGAAAGCCTTGTCTGCCCTGCCGCAGCCTGCACCTGCTGAGGTCTGTCTTCTAGAATGTGCTCACTTCAGGACCAGAAGAAACAAATGCCCATTGCTACTCCCATTCTAAATGAATGGTTCTAAATTACTAGGGGGACTCACATGGATAGAGAAATGTGATATCAAGACATTGGCAGACTGAACATTAATGTCTTTGACTATGCTGAGCCATGAACAGGAAATGTTGCTCATTTGTTCATTTCTTCAATACACAAAGGCATTGGTGCTTCCTATGACTGTTGTACCCGGAACATTGTTATGAATAATGTGACATGACCTTTGACCTTTCTTGGTATATGTGAACTTGTGAGGCTGTGATTTAGTTTTGGAAGATGGACTGTGGGGGGGGATAGGGAAGGGGGGCATTGGATATTGGAAATTAGGAGAACTAGGTGACTAGTTCCAGCTCTGTATTAAATAGCTATATAATATATAAGCTGGGGCCTTATATATTCCTTTTCTCATTAGTCTCCTAATTTGTAGAAGGAAGGGGTTAAACTAGATAAAGTCTCTTTAGGCTTTCCAAAATTCTATGAATCTCTGGTTATTGCTATTTCTTGGGTAGCCCTGTGAATATATTACCAGTGTAGGTATTGTGTGTCTGTCTTCTCCTGCCTCTTGGGAGCAGTGAGCTCTTCCAGCTACATAAAAGGAGGAGAACAGGAAGATGGGGTTTGGGAAACAGTAACACCAAAAGCGGCTCCAGGAACACCAGCCTCTTGGGCCTGCCCTCAGAAGTTGCCTTTAAGCCAAACAAAGGAGGGACACAGTAGTTCTGCCTTGATGAATATAGTTGACATAGTTTAGGAAAAAAGAAAAAGAGGCATTGTCAATATGCTGTGAAATATTAATGAATGTAATTTTGGAAATAAGATTTTTAAGTGGTGTTTTACCCATCAAAGCTTTCCAATATCTAACCAACAGATAAGTCATTTGAAATAAAAGTTAAAGAGAGAAAAGGAAACCAGAGAACCAAACAAACAGTATGAGGATAACATTATTTCATTACATAAATCAATACTTTGATTTCATTTTATTTGTTTCTTTTCAAAACTCATTCTCTTTGTGTGTGGTTATAAATGTGTGTATGTTTGTGGGTATATGTGTGTGTGTACCTTATTTTTTAAAGAACTCCTCAAAAATTAAAATAGCGACACAGGGTTGCCTAAGCATTTAGGGGTGAGGGTGGTCAAGGTCATAATCCCAGGCTTGCTATACAATTCAAGGTCATCGGTGCTCCCAAAGATACACGCAGGCAAATGTGATAATAGGAGAGTCAAAAATCTCTAGCTGTTCAGGATATGCAGTTGACTTTCTTTTAAAAAAGCAAATGCAATGCACCAGTGCTTTCTAAACTATAGATATAGTCCGTTGTTTATCTAGATTGTTGCTTAATGTTTAAATGGATCTTTTAAATGCGGATTCTGATTGAGCCAAGATTTTGCCATGTGATGCCAAAACCGCTGATCTTTGGGACAGACTAAGTAGTAAGAAGCTGGGGGAGTTCCTGTTGTCAGGTGGCCTTGCTGTAAGACACTCTCTTAATGGTCACCAGGAGAAAGTTTTTAAATTATGTTTTTCTCATTTCTTCCAGGACCTCATAAACTTTATGAACATCTAACCTGAAGTTTTCAGACTCGAGTCAGTCACATTACTTCCCATGTCCTTCTCAGTGAAGAATGGCTAGTTCTCTTCATTCTTTTCAGCTTAGATTGAGGATTATCACATTACTACCCTGGGCCCTGCTCTGCCTGGCTTATATATCTCGAGGTTTCTTTCTTTCCAATATATTTCCAAATTGATTTGGAGATAATTCTTTTAAATTTTTTTTATTTTCCCCAATCGTTTGTTTTTCACTGTTTATCACTTGACTCTCTTGGATATAGGACATGCCACCAGTGCAGAGCTTCCCTAGTGGGCAGTAACACACTTATGCATCCCCAAGCAGTTACCACTTAGGGACAGAAAGATACGGGGTTTCATTTATTTATTAAGGGTGCCAGGAAAATGCCAACACGGGAATGCACTGGAGTAACATTCTCCAGATGTTGAGAAGTCTGGCTTGGTTTGGGGGCTGCTGGTTGATTATTTTCTCTTCTAATGTAGTCATAGCACCTGAAGGGAATCTTGGGTCCCCAAGCATGAAAGATGCAAAGAAATGGTGAATTGAAAGGCCCCTATGGGTACGCGTCTAAGTTGACTGGCTGTGACCGTGACGGTGACATTCATTTCCTGCCTGCTGCCAGCATTGAAATCATGGCTAGACAGAGGAGCAGAAGTTAATTGCCTCAGGGAAAAGGTCCTTGCGTTAATTGTCACGTTAAAGTTCACATTGCATTAAAGCTTTGAGCTCAGGTCTATCCTAGCAGCTGGGCTCAGAGGAGCCATGGAATCTCATGTGTGTGTCTAATGACTCTTCTCCAGAGAAATTTTCCACTTCCATTGAGACTCAAATGGAAAAACGTTTAGCTTGAACTAGAGTTTGAAAATTCAGCAGGTCCAGGAAGCCTGGAGAAGGAGGAAACTGAATTTTGCCATAGAATGGGCATGTTGAGTGAGATGTACAAAGAGGAACTAGCCTCTAGGACACAGAAAGGTGGGCTAAAGTGATTGAGAAAGATGATCCCGAGTTACATAATTAACATTCCACAAGGACATGGATGGCAACAACACCCAGCTTAACAAAGAAACTCGGTAAAACACCAGCATTTGATGGGTTGGCTGGTAGATAAAGGGCTTGAGAGCTGGAAGCTGCTGCTAACAAAAACTTGGGAGGCATAGAGAGCAGTGATCTTTTTAGAAGCCCACAGCATACCTGGGCCATTCTCATCTCCCTTCCAATCTATGTCCTCCCTTCTTTACTTCAATATTACATTTAAAAGGCAAATACGTACAGTGAAGAGTCACTGAAAATGCTGCCAGGTAACCTGGGCACTAATTATAAGCTCAGGTTAATCATTTAATAGCCATCATGTAATCTTGGAGAAATCACATAGTAGCTTCAAACCTCAGTTTCCCCATCATTGAGATGGAAGCTGTATCACCTATCCTGCAACTTAAAAATTTCTTTTTAATTTTTAGTGCGAGGTGAAACATTGGATATAAAGCAATTTTTAACACCATCTAGATCGTAAGCACTCAAGAATTTTGGACCCCTGATACAACCTTCTGATGCAGCATCCTAATTCATTTCCTCTGAGTGCTCCTAATTTGAAGTTGTTTAACTGTGTCTTGCTTAAGTTTTTTTATATTTTGTTCTAAGTGTCTAGATGGTTTGTCTAGCAAATAAGAAAGTCAAGTCCTTAAGGAATGATACTATGCCATCTGCTGCTTTAAATTTCTGCCAGAAGCCCAGAGAGTTCAGTTCAATTCAGCTTACATATATTGAGCTTCTGCTAGTACCAGGCATCCTCCTGGGCACCGTGACGTGAACAACAATGAACAGGACATAGGAACTGTCATCAGGAAATACAGTATTTATTAGAGAACTAGCTAATTATGTGAAACAAGACTGTGACAAGCACCCTAGAAAAGATGAGATTAATATCCACAGGAGTAATGAAGAAGGAAAAAAACACAACTCCTTCTCATGAGTTAGGGGAATGCTTTTGGAAGCGGTAATATTTATGGCAGGCCTTAAAGGAAAGCAATGTTTCAGCCCTGTTTCAACCTCCTGTCCCTCTGTAAGAGGTCAAAGGCAATAGCTCTTTGAATCATATTGAATTGCTGGTAGTCAAAGGTGAAGCCAATCCACAGCATTAGGTCCTGGTTTCTATATCATCACAGTATGGAAAAAGTATTGGACACTTAGTCTATACCCTTATTTGCAAAGAAGGCATTCAATCTTTCAACACAAGTAGTTGTGATTTGATTTTATACTTTCTTGCAACTTCTCGCACTCTGGTATATTTTAAAACCAATTTCCTCTCATTGAGTGGAAGGTTACTACCTGCTAAACCCTTCATATTCGAGAAGAAAATCAGCTTTTATTATTTTTTTCATGTAGTTAATTACAATCTTCTTTCACCTAACTTTAAAAAAAATACACACTACTTTCTACTCATTATTCATCTTCTAGGGTCTTCTTAAACCCTCTCAGCTCATCTAAATCTCCTATAAATTGAAGTATATGAAACTGGACTTGGGCACGTGGAAGGCCACAACCAGGATTTAAAACAAAGAAACTAACTTCCTTCAGTTCCACTCTACTCAAAGCCTACCCATTGTTCATGTGAACACAGCAAGATGCTAGCTAGCTACCTTAACAAAATATGACCCTATGACTCACAATCTGTTTGTCTAAATTCTGAGTTGTTTCACTAAGAAAACTAAGGGATTGGGGTTGGCATTGGAGATTAACAACAGTAACAACTGGCTTTTTAAGTGTTTCCCCAGGTCCCAAGATGGCATCTGAATGGATCTTCCAGCCATCTGTGTCTTGTCTTCCCCCCTAGTGGATGGGATGGCATTGGGCTGTCTGTGTCAGAGCTAGCCGAGAAGCAAGTCATACCCTGCTTACAATCTGCAGAATTTCTCCCTCCCTGGTTAAATATGTTTAACCTTTGGAATAAAGCAGTATGCTATTCAAACATCTCCTAATGAGGCTCTTAGACTTAGGGCGTTGAGATTTTATTCACCTGAGTGGTTTCCCTTAAGCCTGCAGAATAGACAATTGCTAGGTTTAAGACCATCTCTTTTTTGTTAGGAAACCAGAAACCAAGACGGTCAGTCAGTTAAGACTCAGTGATTGTGTTCATGCTTTAGCCCCATGAAAGCATGGACACGTTACCAACCACTCGGGCTTAGCTGGGATGTAGCCTAGGTGTCAATATCACTGTCAGTATCACCAGCCTTTCATAGTCTCTAAGAGGAACTATTTCTAGAATGTGCAGAGGGAAGAGGGAGGTTATTATCTCTGTTCATAGGTAATATTCATCATATTTATTATGCCTGTTACAGGAGTGGGGAAATCAACCACCAGAAATCAATCTTTCCTAAATAACTCCCTAGGAACCTGGCTATATTTTAGGGTAAAGGCTAAGGCAGAAAAGCATTGGGGTGCGTGTAAAATATCCTGGTATGGGAATCAAGAGACATGTTGCTAATTAGCTAAATAAAGTCTAGTTGGGTCAGGTCATCCATTTGGGTCTTAGTTTTCTTTCTATGAGAAGGGAAGAAACAATCATATCCCATGCTTCAGCCAGAGGAAACTTGAGGAGGTGAAACTTTCTAAGCCACATGGGTCATGAAATGACCAAGGGGATTCTGTTTGAGAGCACTGGGGCAAAAAGGTGGTAGAATTGCAGTTCAGTGTAGTTAGTATGAGGTATAAATCTCCCCATCCCTAGTTTGACAAAGAATTGAGCACTATCCCTGGTCTTCACTACCCATATTTGGAGCATAATCAATATTTATTATGGGTCAGGAATTCATGAGCCTGGTTTCAGAAATCCCTGCAGAGTTTGGTTTGACAGCTGGGCTTGTTAAATCCTACTGAGGCACATTCAACACATGCACAGCTAACGAAGTGTTCAGAGGAGTCTCAAAGGCAAGGCTCTGCTTTGGTTCTGGCTTCCATCAGACTGCAGTCCCCATCTGCAGAGGTCCTGGTTGGACACTGGATCTTTTCATACTACAGAATTCAGAAAAATAGGGAATGGGCTTAGGATAGAATAGGGAATAGAGCTTGGGTTTGGAGTCAGGCAAATATGGGTTGAATTTTTCCAGTTATGTAGCAAACTACTTGTTCTCTCTGTGCCTCAATGTCTCTCTCTGTCTATTGGCAATAATCATATCTTTCCTCTATGGTTGTTGTGAGGATTGAAGTTACCCTGACATACACTCCAGCACAAGGAGGAGGTTTTGAGTGATAGTTCACTTCTCCCTCATGCAATCTTTATGACTGCTTGGCACACAGAAGGCACCTCGCTATTGGGAACAATGGTTATAGCTACATCTGTACAGGTTAAAGAGAGAACATAATGTGTGCTTAATAAAATGATAGCTTGGAATATTCCTAAAGGGGCAGAAACCTGAATTTTCTGTACATGGGCAGTATATTGGTAAGTGACTTTGGGGAATCCACAACTTTGTTTTCTGTTTTTGTTTTTGTTCCTTTTTTTGCTTGCTTGCTTCTTTATTTTTCCAGCTGCTAAAATAAAGATGATATTGGCATTATTATTTGGAAGACATTGTTCATGGTGGCAAATACCTCCCAAGCATCTAAGTAACCCCAGATCTTTCAGGAAATTGTATATTTAATCAGTCCCAAACTATTTTTAAGTGAATTAGAGTATAAAGAGTTAAGGTAACTGCTTAAACTGGGAATTGTATTACATCTTTCTGGCATAATCTCCCCATTTTTTTAAATTAGGAAAAGATGGTAATAAACTGGATCTGTAGTCCCTGTGTTGACACAGGGGTGGGAAGGAGGATTACTGTATGGATTATCATTAGTGACTATGCTCCAAAATTCATCTTTTCAGGAAACCACTTCTCATTCCCTATTCTAGAATTTTGTTCTTCCCTCTTACTATCTGACGGATGATTCCTCCTCAACCCTGCCACCAGCCACCCATACTTACCCCTTCATCCTTTGTGGATGAGCAAACTCTGGGGGGCTTAAATGCAATGCCTACTCCCTTAAAGGTTGGGGTCCTTCAACTAGGCAAAGTCAAAGGTGTCTATCAACTTTCAGATGATAAACTAGTATAAATAACAAGAACCAGCATGGGTGACTCTCACTTAAGTTAATGAGGTAGCTTGAGGAGTAGAAAGAAGTTTTCTAGCCTGGGTCAGACTTAGATTTAAATTCTCTTTCTTCCAGTTACTAGTTGTGTGGCTTTGGGCAAGTCACTGAAGTCTCTGACAGTTTCTTATTTAAATTTTAATGTGGACATCAAAACTGTAACATGATTATGATGGAATATATGGAATATAACACACACACACACACACACACACACACACACACAGTCATTGTTGTTCCCCTCACAGCAAGACTTTGATATATCTTGGTTTGTTTTTCTCTTTATTAACTAATGCAATTAATACCTTTTGTGACATGAGAGTGTCTGTTGTTGGCAGTTAGAATGGAAAGTTCACATAGTAGAAGTTCTATGAATGAAAACGGGTTGCAACAATGGTAGAGTCTAAGAAATCCCCAAAGATTCCAGGAGAGAGGTGAGGAGAGTAATAATGACATGCAAGACTGAAATAATGACATGAAAGCCTGACATGCGAGGATGCTTTCCACTGAAAGTTAAAGAAGGAATGGTGTACATATGAAATTCAGTGAATGTGTGGGTTTCAAGGACTGGAAAGTCCTGCCGATGGCACTGAACCTTTGTCACCTTCCAGACTTAAAGTCCTAAGAAAATCTGCGGCACAGTTTTATGAGACTCAGATGTGAAGTGAGACCCTATAAGATGTCCATTCTGGCTTTCAGAAGGTGGCCAAGGCTGGTCTCTGGAGACCTCCTGGGGTGATACACAGTTCCAAATCTTGGATTTCCCACGTCAGATTCTCTAAGAGGTGGTGGGTAGAGAGGGATTGGAAGGACAGATGGAGATTAGAACCAATAGAAATTCAACAAAAGCTCACCTGACTGTAGGTCCCAGTATCATAGCAAGTCCTCTGATGTTCCCAGCTGCAAGCACACAGGTTGTCTTTGCATAGCTCTGAGGAATCAGGACGTTCCTCACAGTACCTTGAGAATTTGGAAATTTTTCATATCTTCTAATAAGTCTTCTTAACAATAAGGTGAGTGCCCTTTAGATAGTTATACCTGGATTCAAATCCTCTTTTTTTTTTTGTAAGATTTTATGTATTTATTTGAGAGCAAAAGAACAAGCATGGGGAAGGAGAGAGACAGAGAGAGAGGGAGAGGCAGACTTCCCGCTGAACAGGGGGTTGGTTCCCAGGATCCTGGGATCATGATCTGAGCCAAAAGCAGAATCTTAACCAACTGAGCCACTCAGGCACTCAAGTTTCTTTAAGTTCTTACGAACTCCTTTTCTCACCATAAACTTGAGATAATGATAAACAATACATTGGGTTTTTGAGAAACAAAAACAAAGAAGATAATAACTTTACCATACTCTGGTGCCTAACACTCAATACACAGAAGATATTGTGATTATTGTTAATTTGTTATTAGAATTCTCTTTAGTCTGGATCTAGTAAGGAACCAACACACTGTAGAGATTAAATCTACTCAGGAGAACCAGAAACTGAGTAGTATAATGGGGAAGGAGAAAGTAAGGCTTAGGAAAGTTGAGTGGGGTAAGTTAGTCTACTGGTAAAGTTGGTCAAAGTTCTTAATGCTAAAAAGAAGGGGTTAAATCCTAATGGATTTGGTGGGAAGTGGCACAATTAGGCTTGGGGTTGGGATTAAGGGAAGAGATATCTTTAAAACCACCAAGCAATGAAAGCTCCTTTAACATTTCCTACCTTCCTAGTCTCAGTGGAATTTGGAGAATTAATGAACTAATATCTACAAAGTACTTAGAGACTATCAAGTTAAAGAAATATAGAAATCCCAAGTAGTATTATAATTTTATTAAACATTTATTGAACACGGTACAGAATATATAGGTAACTATGCTTTCCACCCAGAGGGTTGAGAATATAATCGCAGTGTTTTCATTAATCATCTTGAGGGCAGAGGGAATTCTAGCTAAACAATAAGTTTGAAATACCTCTGAAGAATTCAGATGTACCCATCTGGTCACCATAATTTGCTTCCTGAATTTCTAGAACACAATTGTAGTGTTGTCATTATATAACACTAATATTGATACTGATACTCATGATAATAATAAAAGTAATAATATTGATACTCATGATAATAATATGAGCCAAAGAAATAATATGCAAGACATTCTGATAGGCATTCTATATATGTTATCTGTAAAGTTGATAACAAAGCCTGAAAGAGAGGATTAATATCCGCATTATATAGTTGAGTAAGTTGAAGCTTAGGGAAATTATTCAATATTACATGCCTCAGAAGTGATGTATTTGACTCTATAAGCCAGCAAAGACTTGCTCCTGTACCATGGTTTTTCCATCATCATTTAAGAGAGTTGGATATTCTGGGAGTATAAGAGTAATATGACTCAGGGTCTTAAGGTAAACATTCTTGACATAAACTCCATAGATCCTCTCTGAAGTGTTCATGGAATTCCATGAAATTTTTTACAAACTTGTGTATCTAATGTGTTTTTGCATTTTTCTGGAGAGTAGCTCTAGAAAATTCATCAGGATCTTGAAGGAATTTATAATACAATAAGGGGAAGAACAATTGTGCCCATCTTGGGCTAACTCTAGATAGTGGACAGGGTCTAGAAACATGCTTAGTGTGAGCCTAATCCTTAACCACTTAACTCAAAAATCACAGCATTCAGGGATGTGTGTGTGTGTGTATGGAGGGAGGTGCCAAGTATGGGTGGCAGATTCAGGATCTATTTTGCACTTTTCCTTAATTGACTTCTATGCTCCCTGTTTTTCAGTCTTCTGTTCTGAGCCAGGGATTTTGGAGAAACTACCAGTGTCTGTACCAAGCCTAGACCCAGGCCCATCTTAAATGCTAGCTCTTCTGTTATATGTCCCCTGTTCTCATGGAAGAGTTAACTGTACCTTTATTTGTGTACATCTCAGTACAAACCCCTATTCAAAACATTATGTTGCATAATAATTACTTGTTTGTGTATTCGTTCCTTTCATCAGACTTTGCATTTCCCTTGGGTGGGAACTATATAATATTCATCTTTTTATTTATGCTAGGCATTATGTATGGCATAGTGTCTAGAATATAGTCAGCCCTCAACGAAAATGTAAGAAATAAGCAATATATTGGAGAGACAGATAGATGGATGGACTGACATGACAAGTGAATATGTTTGTTATAGTCTTGAAAGTGAGGATACTGAAGGACATATATTAATAGATAAGGATTCACTAATTTTAGGCTAGCTTATGCACAGATCTATGTTAGTAAAAATGGTGATGAGTATGGGAAGGGGATCATGCATGGATTTGTGCTTCTCTTACACTGATGGGTATGGAAGGATGATTTGGCATAATAGAATTTTGCAAAGGGTACAACTTTTCTATTTAGGAGAATAAAGTTAGGTGATTGGAAAGCCATATAGCATCCTGCAAAGCTTATGTCAATTTTCCAGCCCTCTGCAAAAGGCACACTATAGCTGACTTTCCAGCTCCTGCTTTATGTAATTTGGCTTAATAGGGAGTGAAAGCTTCTCATGCTCACAAAAGCCTAATATTAGCATCTCAGTAATGTATTCAAGTTGCCACCTACCCATATGGGCTACATATCCTTGGAGGAGCCAAATAGGACAAGAGAATTCCTGCTATTTTAGAGTACCTTTGACAGTGAAGAGGATAATCATTTTAAACGATCTATCAGGCTTACATTGAGTAAAAATTCCTGGCTTGTTAGCCTGGCTAATCTTCCTGGCTGGCCTGAGCTATCTGTGTTTGAACAGAAAATGTTGTTATCTCTTATCCCATCTATTCCTGTGGTGAGCAGTGGTCGGTACACACTCTTGGAACCAGTCCTGATGATGTCATCCTCATCACCATGGGAACACTGTCCTTTTGCAAAGATGAGATAAGCCCACCCTAAAAAAAGTCCAAGGGCTCTCTTGAAGTATAATCAGAATTCTCCAGTGGGATTTAGGTATAATCTGTGAGGGAGAGCCATGAAAGAATAAGTATTTCTGAATTTTACTGAAAGTCTCCTGAATTCCAAGACTTAAAAAAGAAAATCCTATCTTCACATAAAGAGATAAGAGAAGTATCCTTTAGCAGAGATAGTTGGGTATTTACCCAGTAGGATGATCTGTGTTTTTGTACTTTCTATGGTACACTAGAATATCCTCCCAACCCTCCAATAAGCCTTGTTCCCTAGCATCTCAGGAGAATAAAACCCTACGACAAAGAAAAGTTGTCTGGGATATTTTGATATAACTCCCTTGATCCTTCGGGCTATAAAAAAGAGTTGTACATTTGCTACTCTTTGGTAAAGCATACTGACTTCATGAATATGTGGCTCATTTTCTTTCCCCATTTGTCCAGCGAGGATTATGGTAGGAAAATTCTGAGATTTTCACCTAGGGGGAAAAAAAAAGATTTGTGGCATGAAAAGATTATACTTCAGTTCCTAAATGGACATGTTACACATTCCTGGAAACCAGTGGCCTCTAGAGAAAGCCCTGTCTGTGTCAACACTGAGGGTACAAAGATAATTACTTTTTTTTTAAAGGCATTAGTCTATCACTAAAGTTACACATTTGTGGGGAGACTAATTGTTCTGCATTTTCTATGCTGTCAGAAGCCATGGCTAAGCTCATGGGGACCTGTCAGTATTGATGTCACCAATTTTTTGTTTTTTGTTTTGTATCCCATGAAATTTCTGGCCAGTGGTTTTGATAGCCAATGGAATCCTGGCAGAGCAGGCCAAGTCCCTGGATGGGTAGAGTCAGTGGCTCTGTTGTGGAAGCCAAAGAAGGGAGTAGAAGCTGTTTAGAGTTGTTCTTGAATTTTATCCAGACATTATTCAAGTCTGTGAGTTGCTTACTACAGTTCCTTTACCTGCCATCCCAAGCTCACCCTGCACTGTTCTTTTATCTTCCCAAAGAGCATGACAACATCGTTGAAGCAAAAGTTCTTTTCTTTGCCAACATTAGTAAAAGACAGCCAAGAGCAGTAAAGGTACACCCAGCAAACTCAATCCTAAGAAAATCTAAACTTCTACAGTGAATCCAGCTCAATTTTTTAAAATCAACTCACTTGGGGAAGCTTTTGAAATTTTGCACTTACTTGAAGATTATAGGAAATTGAATTAAGAGGCTCTTTGACCCTCTGCTAGCTGGGATATAGATCAGGGCTCAGACTGGCTGCTGCCTTATGTTGGCAAAGTAATTTGGGCAATTCATCCCCTTCCCTGCCTTTTGATCTATAACACAGAAGTAAGAACTCATGATTGATTTAGTCTCATTGATTGGATGCTCAAGTGCATGTAGGAACTTGAATGCTGTGATACTGCAGACACAGTTCAATACCCAGTCCACATGGTTGCTAAAAAGGAATCCTTCCAAGATGCAAACCTGGTTATCACCTCCATTCCCCATCCCCCACCCTAACACGCATTAGTGACTTTCCTTTCCCATCGGAACAATGCGAAAGCCTTCTTTCTGACATTTAGGCTGGCTATGGTCTGGCCCAGTTTCAGACCCATCTACTATCCTTCCAACTACAGAGACCAGCACTTGCCACTTAATGCGGTTCTTGTGCAGATGCTAGATGCTCCATCTGGAACTTTGTCCTTCTAGCCTCACTACTTCCAATGCCAACAATTCCAGGAAGACTTCTCCTTGTCTGCACTAGACTATGTTAGGGTTTCTCTTATACTTTCCCAGAACTTTATATACTATCCTCATCACACTGTATTGTGATGAGTGATTTTCTTATGCATACCACCATCTTTCCAGGAACTTTTTTTTTTAAGATTTAATTTATTTATTTGACACAGAGAGAGAGAGAGATCACAAGTAGGCAGAGAGGCAGGCAGAGAGAGAAGGAAGCAGGCTCCCTGCTGAGCAGAGACCCTGATACAGGGCACGATCCCAGGACCCTGAGATCATGACCTGAACTAAAGGCAGAGGCTTTAACCCACTGAGCCACCCAGGCACCCTCCAGGAACTTTTTGAAAGCAGGAACGGTCTCCTATTCAATAACATGTTCCAAGCATCAAACTTAGTATGTAGTAAAATATTAAGTGGATGCTCAGTGTTTGTGCTTTAAAGGGAGATTAGGGATGCAAAATAGATGACTTAATCTACTTGTCACAATATCACAATTTTTCGTCGCAATTTTTGAAATCTAAGTAACCTATATGCCATACAAACACATGTACATTTACTCCAGGAATGTTTTGTGACTCTTGAAATCTCTAATCAGGGATTTGTGGTTCAGTGGAGGTACAGTGGAGGTACAAAGTGAATTCCCAGCTGCTGAGCTATGGCAAGGATGCAAGTGAATAAGAAAAAAGGGCAGTTGAGTACAGACTAGAAGGTAGTAGGTAAAACTCAAAAAGGTTTCAACTGGGGAGCTGATAGGTGGGGACTGATCTCCAAGTCCAAGACACCAGTGCGTTATCAGTATCAGCATGTTAGTGAATAAGAGCAGGAAACACACTATTTATTGAGAAAATGCCTGTATAGAAAAACTCTGCATATAGAGAAACTTGTTAGACTGTAGCAATCTTCAGAAAAGTTATAGCTATTTAAGGCATCCTTTTCCCTCCCAAAATAAATTAATTGATTTCCCCCAAAAATGAGTTCCTTTTTTAGATTTTTATTCAGTTCTTCAGCATACCTCTATCCTTCCAGTAATCTAATATAAAACTTGGAGACTATGGAGTATTTTATATTCTTTTACTTCTAGTCATTAATGGTAATAAATATAATAATGGTAATAATAATAGTAGTAGTAGTAAGTAGTGTTTTTGATACCATGTTCCTGGCACTATTTAAGGTTTCACTTATTTGAGATACACAACAACACTTTTGAGATTGATAGTCCCATTTTTATTTTTTTTTAAGTTTTTATTTGAATTTCAGTTAACACGGTGTTATATTAGTTTCAGATGTACAATATCGTGATTTAATACTTCCATATATCACCCGGTGCTCCTCACTTGACAAGTACACTCTTAATCTCCATCACTTATTTCACCCATCCTCCCACCCGCCTCCCCTCTGGTCACCATCAGTTTGTTCTCTATAGTTAAGACTCTGTTTCCCTTACACCATACACAAAGGTAAACTCTAAATGGATGAAAGACCTCAATGTGACACAGGAATCCAACAAAATCCTAAAGGAGAACATAGGCAGTAACCTCTTCAACATTGACCACCACAACTTCTTTCAAGACACATCTCAAAGGCAAGGAAAACAAAAACAAAAATGAACTTTTGGGACTTCATCAAGATAAAAAGCTTCTGCACAGCAAATAAAATAGTCAACAAAGCAAAAAGATAACCCACAAAATTGGAGAAGATATTTTTTAATGACACTACAGATAAAGGGCTGGTATCCAAGATCTATAAAGAACTTCTTAAACTCAGCACCCAAAAACAAATAGTCAAGTCAAAAAAATGGGCAGAAGACATGAACAGACACTTCTCTAAAGAAGATATACAAATGGCTAACAGACACATGCAAAAATGTTCAAAATCATTAGCCATCAGGGAAATTCAAATCAAAACCATGTTGAGATATCACCTTATACCAGTTAGAATGGCAAAAATTGACAAGAAACAACAAATGTTGGAGAGGATGTGGAGAAAGGGGAACCTCTTACACTGTTGGTGGGAATGCAAGTTGGTACAGCCACTTTGGAAAACAGTGTGGAGGTTCCTCAAAAAGTTAAAAATAGAGCTACCCTATGATCCAGCAATTGCACTACTGGGTATTTACCCCAAAGATACAAACGTAGTGAAAAGAAGGGCCACATGCTCCCCAGTGTTCATAGCAGCAAGGTCCCCAATAGCCAAACTGTGGAAGGAGACAAGATGCTCTTAAACGAACGAATGGATAAAGAAGATTTGGTCCATATACACAATGGAATATTAATCCCATCAGAAAGTATGAATTCCCAACATTTGCATTGACATGGATGGAACTGGAGTGGATTATGCTAAGTGAAAAAAGTCAAGTAGAGAAAGACAATTATCATATGGTTTCACTTATTTGTGGAACATAAAGAGTAGCATAGAAGACATTAGGAGAAGGAAGGGGAAAACGAAGGGGGCAGATATCAGAGGGGGAGACAAGCCATGACAAACTATGGACTATGGGAAACAAGCTGAGCATTTCAGAGGGGAGGGTATGAGGGATGGGTTAGCTGGGTGATGGGTATTAAGGAGGGAATATGTTGCATGGGGCACTGGGAGTTATACGCAATGGATCATGGAACACTACATCAAAAACTAATGATATACTTTGTGGTGACTAACATAACATTAAAAAAAAAAAGACTTCCTTGGTTTGCTCTCTCTCTTTTTTTCCAATGCTCATTTGTTTGATTTCTTCAGTTCCACATGAGAGAAACTATACAGTATTTGTCTTTCTCTGACTTGATAGTCCTATTTTTAACATACTAAAAAAAAATGAAGCAATGAAATAAATAAATAATTCTCCCAAGGTCACGCATTTAATAAATAATGGAGCAGGATTTGTACCCAGGCAGTCTGTTTCTAGAACTCATACTCCTAAGTGCTACAATGTACTGTTGCCAGTTCCTACTTAGCTTTGTGCTGAAAGGTATCCCATTTCTTTTCACAAGTTGACAATTCCCACACACACTGAGTTTGTTACTGTCCTGCTAACCAATTTCTGGGTCAGTCTTTTGCCCCAATCTCCCTCTATTCTGTATCATCCCTTATCTTTGTGGGATTAGGAAGGCAATGTGGTGTTAGGGGAAAGCATATGGGCTTGAGAATCATGACAACCTAGGCTTTAGCTGTAAATTTAATATTTTTACCTAGGTCAATTTATTTAACTTTCTAAAAATTCCAATTATTTACCTCATGAGTTTTTGTAGAAGTTAAATGAAATAATGTAGTGAATCACACTTGGCACATAGTAGATTATCTATAAATTGTAATTTCCTCCCTGAAATAAATTATATCTGGTAAAGACCCATCAACAACCTGTTTCCCACCCCCACTTAGATTCTTCTCTGTGTAAAAAATAAATTCCATTCTCTTCACCACCGTATTTGAGATCCTTTGAGATCTAAACTCAGCCAATCTTTCTAGTTCTATTGTTGAGTTATTTTAGGTAACCTATTTTATAAAATTATCAAATTATTTCTGAGATATCCCTTTAAATTTACCCCATTCCATAGTTTTGCTCACACAGTTTTCTTTATGCAGGATACAGTCTCTTTAAATTCTATTAAAATTCCAATCGTTCTTCAAAGTCTATGTTCTTTGAAAATTATTATCCTTGAGCATAATAGTGACCTTCTGAATCTAAATATCTCCACACATCCTCCTTAAAACCTCTAAGTTCAACAAGGGGCAGAAACGAAACACATGATCCACACATTCGGCATGTTTTAGGAGACAGAAAATTCAAATTGCTTTTTGATAGAGAAATTAACATGAAGTTGCAAAAGAGTTTCCACCAGAGCCATAGCCTGTGAAAATGAAAGGAGGGAAGATTAAGAGACTACATGGAAAAGTTAAGAGCAGAGTGGAAGACATAAATGAATCACCTTAGAAAGAAAAAGTACAACACTCAGTGCAAATAAATTAAATAAATAAATAAACAAATAAATAAATATTAATTCTGGAATGTGGTGAACATGGTTGTTTACAATATTGATATGCTACAGGGAGGTTGCTTACTTATTCCTAGAACCAGAGGTGGTGCCTCCTAAGGAAGTTGCTTTTTTGAGTGAAAAAGGTGAAAAGTAGTGGTGTTCCTTAGAGATGCAAAAGAAGGAAGTAAGGGGAAGGGTGGTTGTTAGGAATCTTAAATAAACATAAGAGAAACCAGCTATACAAAGTCATGTTTTATTTCTCCCTCCACCTCCTATGCATCATATATTAAATTAACTGGACTTGTGGATGATGGCAAGGGGAGCAGTCTTAAATTAGAAACCTATCTAAAAAATGCCTTGAAATAAGAAAAAAAGATCAAATAAACTCAACAAGGTCACTGAAAATATGGAGGCAAGAAATATGAATAAAAACATTTCAGGTGATTAAAATGCTCCTCCCTAAATCAAAAACAAAACAGAAGAAAATGATTGCACAATTATCCAAATTAAAGCAAATATTCTGAAAAAATTATTGGGAAATTTTAGAAAATAAACACATAGCTAGAATTAGAAATGCAAATCTTGGGTGCCTGGGTGGCTCAGTGGGTTAAAGCCTCTGCTCAGGTCATGATCTCAGGGTCCTAGGATGGAGGCCCACATCGGGCTCTCTGCTCAGCAGGGAGCCTGCTTCCTCCTCTCTCTCTCTGCCTGCCTCTCTGCCTACTTGTAATCTCTCCGTGTCAAATAAGTAAAATCTTTAAAAAAAAATGCAAATCCCACTGCTCCTGAAACTGATATTATACTATGTGTTAACTAACTGGAATTTAAATAAAAACTTGAAAGAAAAGAAAGATAAGAAAGGAAGGGAGGGAGGGAGGGAGGAAGGAAAGAAGGAAGGAAGGAAGGAAGGAAGGAAGGAGAAGGAAAGAAAGAAAGAAAGAGGAAAGGAAAAGGGGAAGGGAAGGGAATGAAGAAGGAAGAAAGGAAGGAAGGAAAGGAAGGCAGGCAGGCAAAAGAAAGGAAAATCTCAGAACACAAATGGACCAAAAAGAAAAACAAGAGGTGGGGAGAGGGGAGGAAATGAATTAAACTAAGGATAAAAAATTGAAGGCAAAAATAGAACCATCTCATAAGTGGAGAACAAGTTACAATATGAACAAGGGTGAAAATGTAAATGAAAATTTAGTGAGAGATATTGAAGAAAGACATGAAAACAGAAGATTGAAAATGAAATGAAGAAGGAAAAGGATCAGAGAGAAAGAAATGATGAAAGCTAAGCAAGGAAAGCCTAACAAACATAATTGGTGTTCCTGGAAAAGCTAAAACAAACCAATAGGAAAGAAATATTTTAAAGTTATAATCCAAGACACAGAAGTACATTGAATTTAAAGTTTTAAAGTTCCCATGTATACCTGATAAAACTGATCTAGAACAATGAACTCTGAGAAAATCTTGCAAAAGTGGCCTTTATTGACCAAAAAAAAATCCATATATTTCCTACACAAAAAGGTGAATTCTTTATGAAGATAAAAGGAAAAAAAGATGCAGGTACCAGACTTCTCAACAGCAACACAGACAGTGAGGCAGCAATGAAGGAGATTTTTTTAAAAATTCAAAGAAAAAGTGTCAAGATATTTTTTTATCGAGCCAGTGGCCCTTTGTATATATATGCTACAAAAAACATATTTGAGACTACAGTAACTCCATCAAAGAACTCCATCTCAGAATTCTACTGAAGCATGAACTTCATCCAAACAAAAGATAACCAAGTAGGGGCCCCTGGGTGGCTTAGTCGGTCAGGCACCCAACTCTTGGTTTTGGCTCAGGTCATGATCTCAGGGTCATGATCTCAGACTCCCCTGTTGAGATTCTCTCTCTTGGGGCGCCTGGGTGGCTCAGTGGGTTTAAGCCTCTGTCTTCAGCTCAGGTCATGATCTCAGGGTCCTGGGATCCTGATCTCAGGGTCCTGGGATCGAGCCCCGCATCAGGCTCTCTGCTCAGCAGGGAGCCTGCCTCCTCCTCTCTCTCTGCCTGCCTCTCTGCCTGTTTGTAATCTCCCTCTGTCAAATAAATAAATCTTTTAAAAAAAGAGAGATTCTCTCTCTATCCCTCTTCCTCTGCCCCTCCCCCACCACTCACATGCATGCTTTCTCTCAAAAATAAATAAATCTTTAAAAAAATATATATAACCAGGTAAATTTCAACAAATAATTCATAGTAATGTGTGTGTGCATGTGCATGTACATGTATATATACATATTATATATATTATATATACATACATAGACATTACATATTATATTGTCTTATTATGTATTCTATATTATATATTAGTGTGTATATACACATATGTTGTATATATACACAGCCACATATAGAACTATAGAGATAAGAAGACTAAAACAGCATAGAGTTATGAGTGGCATAGTAGTAGGTAAATGTTATCTTTTCTGGAAAAGATGAAAGGATATAACTAAAAACAACTAGGTGAAGGAAAGTAGAAAGGAAAAAATGGAATAACGTCATTGACTGCTCTAAGGTTAATAAATAAGAGTCAAAATTACTATTTACCACCAATAGTAAAAGATTAAAACAAGACTGTAAAAAATTAAGAAAAACTAAGATTAAAGATAAGATTAAGGGGAAGGATACAAATGTAACCACTGGAAAAAAATACACACTTAACTAGATTCTAAAATGAATTTTAAAATAGCAAGAAGAAAAACTCAATAGGAAAAGAAACAATGTAAATATAGTCAGCAATCATAACATTTTTATTTCTATTTTTTTAAAGATTTTATTTATTTGTCAGAGAGAGAGAGCACAAGCAGGGGGAGCAGCGGGAAGAGGGAAAGGCAGGCTCCCCACTGAGCAAGGAGCCCCATGTGGGACTGATTCCAGGACCCTGGGATCCTGACCTGGACCAAAGGCAGGCACTTAATGGACTGAGACATCCAGATTTCCCCATAACATAAATGATAGGGCAGTTTTGAGGTCAAACATAACAATCCTGTGATTGGGTAAAATGTTTTAATTCGCTTACTGCTATAGACTGAATGTTTATGCACCTTCCCCCCACCTCCCCAAAAAGAAAACTTCATTGAAATCTAATTCCCAATGTGATGGTATTTGGATACAGGGACATTGGGAAGTGACTAGGTCATGAGGGGGGAGCCCTCATGAATGGGATTCGTGTGCTTATGAAAGAGCCCCAGAGAGCTCCCTCCATAAGGAGACATATATCTATGAACTAGGAAATGAGCCCTCACCAGACGTTCTATCTTCCAGAGCCTTGATCTCAGACTTCCCAGTCTCTACAACTGTGAGAAATAAATTTATGTTGTTTATAAGCCACCCAGTCTATGGTATTCCATTATAATAGTTTGAACAGACTAAGTTACCTACTTAAATAAAGTAGAGTTCCAAGTTGGCTAATGAGGCAAAACCCAATTACTCTGTATACAGGAAATATACCTAAAATGTTAATGTCTGGAAAGCTAAAAAGAAACATGTGACAAGAGCACCTGGGTGGCTCAGTCGTTAAGCATCTGCCTTCAGCTCAGGTCATGATCCCAGGGTCCTGGGATTGAGTCCCACATCAGGCTCCCTGCTTTGCTGGAAGCCTGCTTCTCCCTCTCCCATTCCCCCTGCTTGTGTTCCCTCTCTTACTGTGTGTCTCTCTGTCAAATAAATAAATAAATAATCTTAAAAAAAAAAAAAAAGAAAGAAAGAAACATGTGACAAATCTATACCAGGCAAAGGAAAACAAAATGAAAGCAGAAATTACAATCTTAATATCAGACAGAATTGAATTCAGGCGAAAGTATTGAAGAAAACTTCAATGTTGTAATGTTGAAAGTTACAGCTCACAATAAATATTTGACAGCTATAATTATGTCTGCACCAAAAAATAGAGAAATAACCTATATAAAACAAAAATAAAAAAATTGCAAGGAGCAACAGACACTAAAAAATTATAATAGGGTACATCACTCTCAAGTGATATCAGTGAAAAAATAATGATTAGAAGATCAAAAGAACATAATAAAATATCAATAAGACAGATCATATATAGATATAGATATAAAAAATCATCCTGATGGGAGAGAATATGGCAAATCTATATGGATCATCCATAAGAAAATTGATCATATATAGGATCACAAACAAACCCACCATAAGTTTGGTAAATTAGAGTTATCAAGAAAATGTTTTTATTAGAATGCAAACCAGACACAAAATCCATTAATTAGAAAATTTTGAAATAAAAATGTTATCTACTTGGAAAACAAAAAAAATTAGACATTTTTATCAAACTTTTGAGTGAAAGAAGAGTTGCAGAGCAAAATGAGAGAATTTAAGAAAAAATAGTGATCATGAAAATAGTACATAATAGATTATTTGGGATACCCAGGGCAACCCTTAAGAAAATAAATATAAGAAGCAGAAAGGGAATTAAAATGGTACACAAGTAATCTCTAACAAGAACAAAAAGGCAGTGATGAAGAAAAAAGACATTTTCCTTTACCGTCCAGCTGTGGAAGTTGCAGCCGACCCTGAGCCCCTGAGCCCCTGAGCCCTTGAGCGAGCTGAGGGGACTCAGCAGCAAGCAGAGTGGCAGCCACCCCTCTCGGGAAACCACCAGATCACCTCTTCCTCTGGCCTTACCTTCCCATGGCCATCTATGGACAGAGCCGTGCATGGGCAATGCATATCCTCTACCATATGCTGACTTTGGAAAGTCACCAGAGATATTCAGCAGAGGATTTGGTTTTGGATTGCTAAAACCGAATATTAAAACAAAGTCATGTAGCGGTATGGAATTCTCAATCTGGTTCATCTCATACAGACACTAGTAAAGTTCATGGAACAGCAGAGACCAGATATAAATGATATGGGTCAGGTCGGACTTTCAAAGAAAAATGGAACACAGATAACTCTCTGGAAACATAAATTACAATTGAAGACCAGATTTTTCAAGGTTTGAAGCTAATAGTTAATATCCTTTTCACCCAACACAAGCAAGTGGTGAAATCAAGTCTTCTTACAAGAGGGAGTTGATAACCTTGGTTGTGATGTTGACGTTGATTTTGTTTTGGTTAGCTATCTTTCGTTATGAGGGCTGGCTTGCTGGGGACCAGAAAACCTTTTGAAAGTGCCAAATCAAAGTTGACAAGAAATAACTCTGCAATGGGCTACAGGACTGGGACTTCCAGCTGCACACTAACGTCAACGATGGGACAGAATTTGGAGGATCAATTTATCAGAAAGTATGTGAAGATCTTGACACTTCAGGAAACCTTGCTTGGACATCAGGTACCAACTGCACTCGCTTCTGTATTGCAGCCAAGTATCAGCTGGATCCCACTGCTTCCACTTCTGCAAAAGTCAACAACTCTAGTTTAATTAGTGGGCTCAGACTGTGAGGCCTGAGTCAAGTGTGCTGTCTGCTCTGCTAGCTGGAAAGAGCATTCATGCTGGAGGCCCGGAACTTGGGCTTGTTCTGTGGCTAGAGGCCTAATCCAGCTGAAAGAAACCCCTAGGAGTGGATATCAGAAGATTTCACCTTCGTGCATTTCCAGTGTGACCAATGTGATCAAAACGAAGTCTGATCTAAATAAGAGCTGTACTTTAAATACTTAGATAGTTACTCGTTAGCTGGGTTCTAGGTGAATTGGTGATCTGAGCTAGCTACCAATGCTGCAGTCGTTCAATCCCCTATACGTTACTTAAATGTATTTAGCTGTTAAATATGTTACCCCCCAATAATGAAATAGACCTTTATGAATGCTGTGTGATTGTGTGCATGTTTCTTTTTATGTCTCTATTAGCGTTGCAGCAAGATATAAAATAAACATTCAAAAGTTAATAGGTTTCACATACAAAAATAATAAGTAGTTAGACAATATAATGGTAGAGAAATCCCCATTTACAATGATGAAAATAAAAAGACGAGATGCTTAGGAATAATAAGAAAGACAAAACTTATCAAAACATATATTCAGAAGACTGTTACATGCTCCTGAACAACACAAAAATAGACTTGGGCAAATGGACACACATCTCTTATTTGTGAGCATGACTTGGCATCATCAAGATGTCATTTCTTTCTAGGTAAATGTATGGACAATATAATCTTAATATTAAAACGTGCTTTTGTGGGGCTAGTTAAATCAATACTAAAGTCTCTATGAAGAAACAATATGGAAAAAGAAAACCTAAGGAAACACAGGAAAAGAAGCGCTGTAAAGAAGTAACCCTGAGAGATGAACAGAATATATTATAAAGTCACTGTAATTAAAACATGTGTACTTGGCACATGCTAAATTTGTCTATATCTCACCAACCCACAAAAGGATATAACTTTTGAATTTAAAATTCCACTTCAAGATGTTACCCCAAAATATGCATTTAACCATACAAAAATATACATACATATCTTATATTATCCACTGAAGTGTTATTTGTAACTGCAAGATAATTGGAAACTATTGATGTGCTCAAACATAGGAAATTGATTGAATAAACTTTGACTTATATACATGGTGGTGTATCATGCAGCTTTAAAAAAGAATGAGAAAGATCTCCATGAAATGATGGGAAGTTACACTGAGGATATATGTTAAGGAAAAAAAAAGCGAGGTGCTTATTTTTGCAAAACGGAACAAAGCAAACCAGAAAGCAGTAAAATTGGTTATCCACAAGCAGAGTAAGAGGTGGCAGGGAGGCGGGGGGTGGGGAGTAGGAGGAAGCCATACAGAGTGGAAGAAAGAAGAGAGCATGACATTTTTCTGAATATAATTTTTGAATAGTTTTGACTTTTAGAAGCACACTAATGTTATCTACATAGTCAAACAAATTAAACCAAGATGGAGCTTAAAAAAAGAAAAATCTAAATGCCAATATACAAATAAAGCTTACTAGGTTTCACATAAATAACATAACCACACTGAAAAGTGGGGGAAAAACACACTAAACCAAATAATTTTTTAACATGAAACTTTGACTACGTGTCTTTAGTGTTTGTGTGGGGGGGTGGGGGGGAAGAGGTGCAAACAGATCTTGAATTCTTTTTTTAGATAGGGGTCTGTTGTTTTTAGTGGTATGGATAAAGCAATTTTAGAAATTATTTGATGTGTTGAACAAATTGCAGAATTGAACAGATACATAATTGTGTTAATATTGTTGGAATCCAGAGTTTTTATGTGGGAGGAAGATAAAAATACGCAATGGGGAAGGGCCAAAGACTGGGAAGTTGAATTAGCACTGGAGATTGTGATGTGGTAAGAATTCCAAGCCTCATATTTTGAGAAATTTTGCCTTGTTGAGGATATGTTTTAGTATAAACATACAATATTTTTAATACTCTTACATTTATATAACTTAATATACTTAAATGATAAACTTGAATTATATTTGTTTACTCAGTCCCCAAATACTCCAGTTCTTCCTTACTCCTCAGCCAGAGTGACAGAGAGTTGTCATAATAGTTACTCCGGGTCTGTCCCAGGCAAACTGGGACATGTATTCATCCTACACACACACACACACACACACACACACACACACACACACACACACACAGGCTGCACACTGATCACTTTTGATTTTTACTCTTCCTTTATCAGATTTCACCTTATAAGTCCTTGGAGAGTAGGGAAGTAGTTCACACATCTGCCCTTGAAAAATGGCCCTCTCCATTCAGGATCAGCAATCATAGGAGGCTTACTCCCAGAACATATATCTTTGGACTGGTTAAAGTCAAATGCCCATCACGAACTGGTCAGAGACTCCATTTGCTCATTTGTAAAATACGGGGAATAAGACCTTGCTAGTTGCTGTAGAATTAAATAAGATAGTCTATTATAAAGTACCTGGAGTGGTTCACCACCTCCAATAAATAGTAGTATTATTTTATTGTTACTTTTGTTGTTACTGTTTTCCTTTAGCGTCACCCTCCAATGTTTAGCTTGAAAATATAATCTAATTTTCATGAATAACCCATTACAGATCAGTCATGTATGAATTTATTTAAACCTCTTTAGGAACTATAATTCCTGCTTCACTTTTTAAAGTAATGAGTTCCATAAACTTTATTTCCTGCTGTGTAACATGGCATTTTGTTTAAATTGTTTTAACTTAGCTCTTCCAAGCATCAATGGATTCCTCACAGCTCTAAAAACCCAGTATTTTGTATATAAATTTGTTTTGATCTAATTCATACCCTTGAAAGTTTTATAGATGCCAATCATAGCCTTTCATATTCATCATTATTCTAGACCCAATGATTTTATCTGTATTGTTTTAAAATTGAAATGGAATCCAGAAATCTGAAACTTAGCCTTAGCTTCATGAGTGGGATGGAGGTAGAAGGTCATTCCGGGACAGAACCTATTCTGAGAACTTCCCATTTATGGTCTCCATTACCCCACCCCTCAGAATGGGGCTCTCGGGGTCTGGATGCTGTTGGTCACCAACTCAGTACATGACTGTGGAGAAATGATTCCTAACATGGACTTGTCGAGTGCTATTACTATACTATCAGATCCAATGGGTCCTCTATCTCAAATTGAAGGGAGATTTCCTCGAACCTTTCTTTGATATGTTTACCTTTTTATTTTAGCCTTGTCAGTGGTTTCAGAAAGATCATTGTTCCACAGAGTAGAACAGCAGACTCAATAATAAGCATTATCTAAGTGCATTTTAGGGATTAGCATGGTTCTGTCTCTCGGCAAGTGACACAAAATAAACACGAGGTTTATATTTTTTTAAAAGATTTTATTTATTTATTTGACAGAGAGAGATCACAAGCAGGCAGAGAGGCAGGCAGAGAGAGAGGAGGAAGCAGGCTCCCTGCCGAGCAGAGAGCCCAAAGTGGGGACTTGATCCCAGGACCCTGAGATCATGACCTGAGCTGAAGGCAGAGGCTTTAACCCACTGAGCCACCCAGGCACCCAAACATGAGGTTTATAGATTTATATCTTTGTGGACCAAAGAGCTATAGGTGAACTACACATTGATATACAAAAACCAGAAAACAAGACAATGCAGGCTACTTGGTGCTGCGCAAGTCAGAAAAAAAAATTAGCGTAAAGAAGAAACTAGTGTATTTCACTGGTAGGCTCAAAATCCCTGGCAAGGGAAGGAATCAAAGAGGAGAGAATATGTATAACATATCTTATTTTATCAAATATGTATGGACATATTATTTTATAAATTTTTAAGTACATCATTTAAAAATCAAATAGCTATCAAAGCTTTATAATTTAAAAAGCACTTCCCTGTCCCACCCCTCCTCAGTACCAATCTCTGACGCAAATCATGTTCAGCTCTTAGATTTTTTTCCTAATATTAGATGAAATAACACTTACTTTCTTTTTTTTAAAGATTTTGTTTATTTCTTAGTGAGAGAGTATAAGTAGGTGGGGAGGAGCAGAGGGAGAGAGAGAAGCTGACTTTCCCCTGAGCAGGGAGCCTGATATGTGGGTTGGATCCCAGGGTCCTGGAATCATGCATGACCTGAGCCAGAGACAGGTGCTCAACCAACTCAGCCACGCAGACACCCCTAAATACTCCTCATTTCTGTTTCAGTCGTAGGCGGGCTTTTATTGACTCTCCTTTGTAAAATGGGGATTTTGCTTTCTTAAAACTCTCTAAGCACACACATTCCCACACAAGACATATGTTCTCTTATTCATGCACACTCATATCACACTCTTCTTGCACCCTCGCAATATAGTCATGCCATAATTTTTACTGAAAAATAGTTATGTAAGTATTTATTGCTGAGCCAAGCAATGTTTAACTTTCCTTTAGTCAATTTAGGTTTACATTTTATCTTCTGCTCATTTTCTTTTCCTTGGGGTTGACAATTGAATCTAATCCCTGATCCCTCTCCTACGCTTTCTCCCTCCCCTCCTTTGCTTCTTACTCCCTCTCTCCATCTTCCTCTCCCTCACTTCTCCCTCTCCACTTCTCCTGATCCCCCCTTTCCATTTTCCAGGGACTTAATATCCATTTATATACAAACTTTCAAATATCTTCTCAAAGTATCTTCCCAAAATTTCACTACTAAACTCTAATCTGTCCATTTTTATTTCTTGGAGTCTTCCCTCCAGATGCTCTTCCTCTTCGTCCTCTTCCTCTCCAGTGTGGGCTGGTGCTCTCCAGACTGACTCTGCACCTGTTGTCCTCACATTGCCTTAGCCATCACTGGGGAATTCCCTCCGCCTCTCTCCTGTAATGAATTTTTTATTTCTTGGATATCAGACCTTGCTTGTTCTTGATTTGTTTCCTCATTTTGTAGAAGCGCTCCTTTCATAGCCTCCTTAGAAAGAATACTTGGAAAGTAAATATTTGAGTACTTACACATCTAAGCTTGTTTTTAGTCTGACCTTATACCTATTTCATAGTTTATCTATACAGAATTCTTGGTTGGAAATTATATTTCCTCCATATTGTGAGACACTCACTACATTCCCTTCTGTCTTCCAATGCTGATGTTGACAAATAGGATTGCTTTTGAAACTTGGTGATAATATGCTTTGGCATGGTTCCTTTAGTTTTTCAGCCATTATCCTGGGTGCATATTGAGCTCATTCATTGAGAAACTCGTGTTCTTCTGTTATGAGAATTTGACTTTATACTTTTTCTTATTCATTTGTGTTGCAAGTTTCTTCTTCTGTTTTCTCTTTTCTCTCTACTACTTCTGTTAGTAGATATTGGAGACTTATCTTTTCTCCTATTTTCATAGCTTCATCTTATTTTACTTTTTCATTTTCTAGAATATTTCCTTAGCTTCGAGTTGTAAGTTTTATATCTGCTATCACATTTCTAATTTCTAAGAGTTTTTATTCTGTTTAGTCTTCCTTTTCTACCTCATTTCCTTCTTATCTCCAGGAGTTAGTGAGTTGAATATTGTCTCTCTGAAGACTAATTTTTTTAAAGTTTTTTTTTCTGATCCTTGAATTGCTTTTCTTTCCTCCAGTTATGCTTTTTAATATTTGTGTCTTGATCGTTGTTTTTCACATGAAAGGTGTTCCTTAAGTACCTGGTGTATCTTACCTGATAACTAATATTTAAAGAGCGAGTTTCCAAAAAGCTTACAGGGTCTGTGGGCCTTGGGTAGGGGGGTGGTTTCTTGCCTGCTGTGGGTGTAGGTAGCTGGGGGCATTGAGGGGTCCCATCTTATTAGTATAGGTGCAGGTCTCAGTTCAGTTTTTTAGGAAGAAATATAGATCTCCAAAGCCCTAAGCAAGAAACAGGACTTTCCTGATACAATGCGCTCAACACATGCCCAAAATAATGTCCTATCAGAGACGTGTAAGCCTGGCCTTCAACAAGTTGGGGAAGGAGACAGGATGTGGTCAAGAGTGGGCTCGCCATTCCCCTAGAGTCTAGAGTCAGTCCCCATTTTTCAGTAAATACTCAGTTGGGTCTGGTGGCCAAATGTCCAAATTGTTTCTGGATCACTTCTAGGAGTAAGTTTCTAGCTTTCTGCCTGAAAGAGAAGGGCCATCTCCACTCCATGCTGGGTGGGGGAGGGATCTGAAATAATACAGGACACCTAGTTAAATTGGACTTTAAGGTAAACAGTGCCTTTTCCTATATAAGTTATGAGTTGATTGTTTACCTGAAATTCAAATTTAACTGAGGATACACATTGTTACTTGTTAAACCTCGTGACCTTAATCCGGAGTGACGATAGACTTTCAATTACTATTGTTGATTCTAGGCCAACCTGCGCTTCTCCTTTCCAAGGTGTCTGGCTGGAATGACTAATTTTTGAAGCTTCCTGAGGTTCCGTGGTAAAAGTGAGATTGCTGTTGGCTTATTCTTGCACTGCTCCCAGCATTGGTTTCAGTGTTCTTTATATATTAACTGAGCTAAGATTATCTAGCTTGTTTCCAGATTCTAAAATGGTTTGTTTGCTCTCATTTTATCTGTAATTGAGGGTTTATATTAAAATAAGAAAATAACAACCTACACCCACAAAAACTTCTTTATTTCCATTTTGGTGGAATTTCATAGTTTTTTAAATTCACTATGTTTAATCAGTATTCCTCAATAATATTGCTAAATGTGTGAATAATAAGTGGCAATAAGATCTTTTCATGGCTGTCTGGTTAAACACAGAAGATTAACCACAAGCATTTATCTTCTTTTTCTCTGCAAGTCCCAGTAAACGATGCCCCCAAAGAATCTGAAAACCTAACAGTTGTGAGAGAACACTTTTCTAGTCCTTTTTGGGAACAGGACATCTGAATGAACTGTCTAGAATGGAGGAAAGTGTGGCTCAGTGCCAGGACATGGGATGACTGTTAAGAAGCAGCAGGTTTTCCATAAGAGACTCCTAATCTCACAAAACAAACTGAGGGTTACTGGGGGGGTGGGAGGGGAGGGATAGGGCGGATGGGTTATGGACATTGGGGAGGGTTTTTGCTATGGTGAATGCTGTGAAAGATGTAAGCCTGATGATTCACAGACCTGTACCCCTGGGGCAAAGAATAAAAAATAAAAAAAAATAATATTCATGAAAAAAAAAAAAAAGAAGCAGCAGGTTTTCCCCACTCCATCCTGAGACTGCTCATCCTTGGAAAACACCAGGTGCCACAGCAGTTGGGGTTGATAGGCTGGGTGGACAACAGGCTCATTAGTTTAAAGTTTGTATGTGGAAAATCCCTCAGACACTTTCCCACATGCTGGGCATCAGATATCTCTCCCTCCCCCACAGCCTCACTGTGAGGCAGGACTGATTACCGAAAAAATCGAAATGGAAAGGACCCATTATGTCCATCAACGCAGAAGATCTCATGGGTGCTCTGTGAGATCGACAGCAGGGAGATTAATTGAAAAATAAAGAGAGGGGACCTCAGTGTCCTCCCCTCATCTTGCTTCCAGAATTCTCCCAGGCCTATATCTTCCTCCCTCAGGCAAGATATTCTGCTGACAGAATAGCCCAGAACAAAGATTTCCCTCCCTACACTGATTTTGAAGGACCCTCTAATGAAGAGGACAACTCATGACCTCCTTGTCCTTAAGTGCTACCCAGAGCCTACACATATCTACCTGGAAAGATCAGCCAGCTTTTATGACTTTGCTTTTAGTATGAACAGACTTTAATATGAACAAATGTGGATTACCAGACTTCAGACTTTTGAAGAATGCCTCAGATATGAAGGAAAAAAGAAACAGGAAAAAGGAACTCAGAGAAAAAAGAAATAATACACAGAGCACAAAAAAAAAATTCAAAACAATTATGATTAATACTTCTTGAGAACAAATAGGAGGTATTGAGGGCCCCCCCAAAAAAAGAGAACAGAGCGCTATAAAATGAATGAAACAATCAAATAAGCAAGAGAAGTTATAAATTAAACATAACTAATAATTAAAAGGTTGGAGGATAAAATTTAGGAAATCTTTCAGAAAGTAAAACAAACTCAAAGAAGAGAAAGATAACAAAAGTAAGGGTAAGTTAAAGATAAGTACAAACAATCCAATATCCAAGTAAGAATTTAAGAAAAATAGAGCAGAGGGGAGAGAATTACCCCCTCAAAAAAATAATATGAAGAAATTCTCAGAACTGATAGACACTTGTGAGTGTCCAGAGCAATAAATCACACACACACACAGACACACATACACACACACACGGACACAAAATATTATTCTGAAATTTCAGAACAATGGAGGAAAAAGAGAAAGTTTTAGGAGGCCAAAAAAAAAAAAAAAAGAGGGCGCCTGGGTGGCTCAGGGGGTTAAAGCCGCTGCCTTCGGCTCAGGTCATGATCCCAGGGTCCTGGGATCGAGGCCCACATCGGGCTCTCTGCTCAGCAGGGAGCCTGCTTCCTCCTCTCTCCTCTCTCTCTGCCTGCCTCTCTGCCTACTTGTAATCTCTCCTCTCTCTGTGTCAAATGAATAAATAAAAATAAAAATCTTTAAAAAAAAAAAAAAAGATTTATCACACCAAGAAACTGGATTCAGAATAGTTATGTATGTTTCCTCAGCAATCTGGGATTCTAGAAAGTTAGTAATTCTTTGGGAAAATTCTTTTCAATCGGGAAATCTATCTCTAGCCCAAATATCTATTCGTATTTAGACCACAATTCTGAAATATTAATACGTATTCAAATCATCTCAGAGAGTGTCGAACTGAAGCTGGTCCTTCACTTGGTTGTAAGCAGGGACTGCACATCTGTATTTCTAACATATCTGGGTGATGCCAATGCTTCTAGTCAGTGACCCACATTTTAAGCAGCTTTAAGGTTTTAGAAGATGGTAGAAAAATTAAGGAACTAAATCAGATAGGAATCCTGGAAACAGGTGAATAAACACAGAAACCTAGCAAATGGAAAATTCAACGGCACAAGTATACACAAAGCCTAGAGCACAACCAGTTGAGATGACAAGAGATGGGTGGAGATATATGGAGTTTTTCACAGAAAAGCATGAAGAAATGAATATTTTCACAGATTTGGGAAGAAAATTATTTTTCAAATAGGGGAAATAACTAGAGGTTTTGGAAAAATAGAATAGTCTTAGATACATATAAAATAAATTTAAAAAGACAAGGCAATTATTACTTCTGGGGAAAAAACAGTCGTATAAGAAATAAAATATCTTCAGAGAACAACGCTTGGCTTATTAGTGAACTATATTTGTAAAGTTATTATTTCAAGCACAATTTGTGCTGGTTAGTGGAAGGTTGGTAGAGATTGCAGAATATGTGTTGGTGGTAACTAGCATAAAAGGAGGTAAAGAGATTCTATCTAACATGAATAAAAACGAAACAACTATATAAGGATATTTGTTGAAATATGGAGAATAATGAACAAAACAAGTGGCTAAATACTTCAAAAGAGGCTGTTTCTAGGGAGGGAGGAATAGAGATTATGAAGGAACAGGGCAAGGGACTGCTGGTTTTTGCATAAGCCTTTTAGTACTACTGAGTTTAAACTTTATATGTATGACTTTGAAAAAAAAGTGCAGGTGTGCACATGGGTAGCACTCTTGTGACTGTCGAATAGATGGTAAAATCTTATTTTTTGTATTCATCCTGCTGGATGGTGGCACTCCAGCTAATTCAGTCATTTATTACTCTTTGAAGGTGCCTGGAGGCTTCGGGAAGTAGATGCTGGGAACTCAGTGCCCATTCATTGCCAAGTCTGATGAGTGTGCTTCTTGCCTTCCATTCATCTGTACCAGCAGATTCGTCCCAGGCCCCTCAGGCCCAGGCAAGGAGATCAAATCAGAAATGGCAACCTGGTTTTACTTGTGTCCTTTATTCATTCTGACAAGCCACAGGAAAGGGTCACTTGGTCCTTTTTAACAGGGCAGTGGCTTGATCCAGGAGAGAGGATTTTCATCAATGAAAGGGGGGAAAAAGAGGGAGGTGGGGCTGCTGTTTTGCAAATCCACAAGAGTAGGCAAAGGTATTTTTCTCCATGAATCATTTAGAAACCTACATGGTAAATTTGGAGCAAGAGAGACTATATGCACTTTGACAAAAACCTGACCCTCTTTTAGGGATGCTCTTAGATTTTCCAGCCAGAATCACTCCATGCCAAGAACTGCAGAGTTGTTCTCCATTGTACACACTGTATAATGAGGAAATGTAGTGAAGTGGATAATCCCAAACACCCCGTAACCTCCAAATAATCATTTGAACTTTCCACTGGGATTCACTTATTTTTCTCCAGGATTTCCTTTTCTAATTATGTTTTGATTGGGCCAGTATTTGTTTGAACATCTCGATCTTATGCCTCCTCCATCACTTGCAGAGCTAATAGTATAGGAATGGGTACAGTTCATAAATCTGTTGCAAGTGGGAAATAAGGAAAACTAGCCTTGGCTTAATAATTTGTTATAGGTAATTTATATAACCACATATGAATATTCATTCGTGAGGTCTCCTTGTCCCTGTAATGGAGAGAATCCTAATTAACATCTGAGTCTTTAACTAAAATAATAGTTCCAATGTATAAGAATCCTCTGCATTAGCCAAATGCCCAAAGGTAAGTTGTCCTTTGAATTCATCCATCCATCCATCCATCCAATTGTTCCTTTACTGTTTTGAGCATTTTACATTCATTCATTCATTTAGTAAATACACAGGAGCACTACCATACCCAGGATCTGTACTAGGTTTAGAGAAGATTAGAAGTAATAAATACATGTATGATCTTTGCCTTGATGGAGCTTTTGGCTAGTTTAGTGCAGTGAACACAAGATGCATCTGGTGAAGTTATTACCAATGGAGATTCCTAGGTTCTATCCCTGTGGACACCAGCAGATATTAAAATGCATTCCTTTCTTCAAACCCATATGTATTCTAGGAGTGTCTGAGAGTGTCCTTGAACCTCACTTTAAGAATCACTGGGGTTGGAATTTTCCAAATGTCATCGTGGAAGTTCATGGACTTCCTGGCAGTAGATTTCAAGGACAGTCCCAAGGTTACCTAGCACCATCAGCACATATACCTCCCACTGTTACCACTGTCTCTGTGGCTTGTCCAGCCAGGCCAAATGCTATTCTGGAGCATTTGCTTGATCTCTCCTGGCTGCTCCAGGAGTTTGCCGGCATTGGTCTCATGTGGACCTAAATGAGCGATGGCTGTTACTACATTACAGAGCCAACAGTTGGACCCTGTGAAGGGAGCTGCCAAAGCTGGAATCTACATAAAAGTGAGCCAGCCAGTTACAACTGCGAGATGACGCTATGATTTGAGGGTATTTCCCATGGAGTTCCCAGGGGATTACCGCAAAACAAGCACCAGAAGTGCACAGATGGGGTAGAATTTCTGCAGTGATCCGAATCAGTTGACTTCGCTAAAAATCGTATTTCTGGCCCGTATTCCTCCAAAAGTTTGATTCAGGAGGTCTGGGAGGGGGTCTGAGAACTTGTACGCCTAACAAGTTCCCAGCTGGTCCTTGCTGCTAGACGTGGAACCGTACATGGAGACTCTTGGAGCTAGTGTAGCCCAGCATCTATCCACTTCAACAAGGTAGCCCTCAACCCTCTTCCATTACACATTCTTCTAGGAAGGGGACCACCCCAATTCAAATAATCATGGAGTCTGAAAATGCCATTTGCAAAAGAAAATAAAAGCTATTTTCTATCTGCAAGTCTGACACTAATTTCTGCAGCAAGGGGAGAAACAGCAAAATTGCAAAGTCCACATATCCTGCGTGTACTTTCCCTTTTGCCAACATAGAACCCGGCGGGGGATGGGGGGGGAACAATTTCATCATCATTTTGAGTAAAACCAGTAAGTGCACATCTCTTTTCGAACTGTGCAACTAAATATGGAATCGTACTTAGAATGAACCTCTAAAAGAAGGTTCATATATTATGTCTTCTTACCTGTTTCTCCTTGGTTTTAATTTAAAAAGTCATCAACCCTGTGACTCACTTTTAACAGCTAAATAATTTTATTTCCTAATTATGAAACTAATACTTAAAAATAAAACATAAAGTTATAAATAAGCTGCATATTCACTTAAATATCTTACATTTTTGAGGGACATTTTCCCACATGTGGTATTCTATCATAGGCATTTCCTCGTAGTATTAAGATATTTTTTTTGGAGAAAAAAGAAGATTCTATCCAAAGGACAAAGTGAAATAGGAAAAATACAGCTGCCAAAAACATAGCCGTATGTGTAGATAGGAGAAAACCTAAAGTTATAGATGGAAATTAGCTGTTAAGGTTTGTTTCATCAAGCTCTGAACAGAAATGCAGAAATGGGGACCCATAGTGCAATTTCCAAAAGGAAAGTTGCCCTAAGATCTCATAGAAATGCAAACAATTACAATTTATCAACCTACAACTCCCAGGAGAATTAATAAATGTATCTCCCTTCTCCCAAGTCTAACTTTTGTTGCTCTGTTAATATGTAAATATTGCAGAGCTGCTTTTTTCTCTCCTAAGGTTGTCTTCTTGACCTTTGTCCTCTACCTAATAAATGTGGCATTAGGATGTTATTATTCGGGTTAGCCAAATAAAATATTTCTCTTTTGTTAACCAAGATAGTCTTTGTAGTGGCTTTCAACTTTGATGGCATAGCAGAAAAAAGGGAAGCTTTTTAAAAAAAATACTGAGGCCATAGACTCACTCCTCAGAGAGTCTGTTTGTTTTTGTTTTTAAAAATTTTCCCCCTTCAAATCTTTATTTAAATTTCAGTTGGTTAACACACAGTATATTATTAGTTGCAGGTGTAGAATTCAGTGATTCATCACTTACATACAACACCCAGTGCTCATCACAAGTGCCCTCCTTGATCCCCATCACCCATCTAGCCCATCCTGTGCCCACCTCCCCTCCAGTAACCCTCAGTGTATTCTCTATAGTTAAGAGTCTGTGTCCTTAGATTCTGTATTAAGTGTTAATGGCGGCGGGGGGCGGGGGGAGATTATGAGGGAAGGTACCTGGACTGGCAGCATCCCAGGCTTACCTGGGAGCTTGTTAGAAATATAAAATCTCTGAGCACCTGGGTGGCTCAGGTCATGACCCCAGGGTCCCCCTGCATCGGGCTCCCTGCTCAATGGAGAGCCTGCTTCTCCCTCTCCTTCTGCCTGCCGCTCAGCCCACTTGTGCTCTCTCTCTCTCTCCCTGTCAAATAAATAAATAAATAAAAATATTTTTAAAAAATAAATNATAGTCTTTGTAGTGGCTTTCAACTTTGATGGCATAGCAGAAAAAAGGGAAGCTTTTTAAAAAAAATACTGAGGCCATAGACTCAGTCCTCAGAGAGTCTGTTTGTTTTTGTTTTTAAAATTTTTCCCCCTTCAAATCTTTATTTAAATTTCAGTTGGTTAACACACAGTATATTATTAGTTGCAGGTGTAGAATTCAGTGATTCATCACTTACATACAACACCCAGTGCTCATCACAAGTGCCCTCCTTGATCCCCATCACCCATCTAGCCCATCCTGTGCCCACCTCCCCTCCAGTAACCCTCAGTGTATTCTCTATAGTTAAGAGTCTGTGTCCTTAGATTCTGTATTAAGTGTTAATGGCGGCGGGGGGCGGGGGGAGATTATGAGGGAAGGTACCTGGACTGGCAGCATCCCAGGCTTACCTGGGAGCTTGTTAGAAATATAAAATCTCTGAGCACCTGGGTGGCTCAGGTCATGACCCCAGGGTCCCCCTGCATCGGGCTCCCTGCTCAATGGAGAGCTTGCTTCTCCCTCTCCTTCTGCCTGCCGCTCAGCCCACTTGTGCTCTCTCTCTCTCCCTGTCAAATAAATAAATAAATATATATATTTTTTAAAAATAAATAAATAAATAAAATCTCAAGCTCCGCCTTGAACCCAGTGAATCAAATTCTGGGGGTGGGACCCAGTCATCAGTGTTTAACAAGCCCTCCTAATGATTCAGGTGCTTGCTCAAGTTTAAAAGCCATGACCCTATGCCATCAATTCATGTCAATATGAAAAAAAAGGTGGGGATAAAGTATTTGTTCAACTTCACAGATCATTAAAAACCACTAACAATTAAGAGCACTTACTTTGCACCAGGCACTGTACTAATAGTTTTGCATGATTTTATGCTGACCATTTCGGAGACCCAGTGAAGGGGGCCTGTTATTATTCCTCTTATTTCAGTGAGAAATCAGACACAGGGGTAAACTTGGTTGCCAATGACACACAACAGGTATGTTTTAATTCAAGCGGTCTCATTCTAAAACGTCAGGCTCTTAGCATGACATTAACAACACAATGACTCTAAATGTATGCCTCTATCCTGCCCTCCGTGTTGGGGAAGGTACCTGACCTCCAAACTATAAACATGTTAATTGTGGCTTAAATACACAACCCTTTGTAAAAAGTAGCCTTTGTCAGCAAATTGCAGGGGGCTTCCTAGCTAGGGCCTCCCTGCTATTTCGAGGGTCAGTGTAACCAGGAAGTCAAGATAGACTGGTGAAGCGGAAAAAATACTCCAAGAGTCCGATGTGATGATCTACCATCTAGATCATGCTCACCTTTGTCTGGATCAGAAGCAGGGTGTCTGGACCTGAAGCCTTTTGCATTTTAGTCCTATGTCTCTTCATGTTCTCAAATAGACTTGTCTTGGTTTCTGGACTTGAACTTGGAACTGAAGCAGTGATGTCCTAAACGCTCCTCAGCGGTCTAGATAGTACTCCTTTCTAGGCAATAAGTGATAGAATGTATGGGAAGGTGTCCCGTAAGTAGTAAAGCTCTATAGAGCTGTAAGGCATTACTGTTAAGAACATACCATGAGGAAGAGATGTAAGCAATTAGCAAAAACGTTTGGCTTCTTTAAAGGAAGACAGGTTCTCCATAAAATAATTTCAGATGATAAGACAGAGTCTTTCCATCTACTTTCTGGCAAGACACAGGACACTAGGGAAACCACTCTGCATCTTTAGGTCTCAGTATTAGTTCTGCCCTGATATTAACATTTTTATAACTGAGCTTGACAAGTCTCTTTTCTTCCCCTGAATTTCTGAACCACACTATGGTAGGACATTTTTGTCCTTGTTTCTAGTTTCTTCCCCAGAAAGGTCCCTGAGTGGGCTTTCCTCTCTTACTATCATTTCTTCCTTCTCCATGACTTTAGAGCCCATTCTTCTCCCCTCTCGCTCAAGAGGCTCATCTTGGGGCGCCTGGGTGGCTCAGTGGGTTAAAGCCGCTGCCTTCGGCTCAGGTCATGATCTCAGGATCCTGGGATCGAGGCCCGCCCTCATCGGGCTCTCTGCTCAGCGGGGAGCCTGCTTCCTCCTCTCTCTGCCTGCCTCTCTGCCTACTTGTGATCTGATTTCTCTCTGTGTCAAATAAATAAATAAAATCTTAAAAAAAAAAAAAGGCTCATCTTGTCCTCCTCCGTGTGCCTCATTAGTTGCTTCTGGCCCCTACTCGCCCATGTCCTGCTGCGCTCTTGATTATTTCAACCTGGTTCACCTGAAGCTTTCAATGAGCCAGTGCTTTTCTTACTCATGGGATACTTTGTGCTCAACCCAGAGAAGTGCTTTTCGACAACTCATTCGCAAACAAACCCTTAAAGGTAAAGTTAAAAAATAGGCTAATTATGGTAAGTCCAGAACATAAAAAGAAGTGGCCAATATGATTTGATGCTAAGCAGGAAAAAAAGATTCTGAGACATATTCATCGAAAGGTAATTAGAAGACTTTGTTCTCTCCTCTTCTGCTTTTCTGTCATCAGAATCTGTACCTTGAGTTTTGATTATCTTAATTTTACATCTGAACTCTGGGTTTTATCAAACCATAGCATTCCAATCACTGTCAGCCTTTTTATTGTGTCTCAGGGCCATGCGAGCTCGCTGCAAAGAATAAGGAGAAACATCATTAGCTTAATACCTACACTAAATCCTTACAGTAATATGGTCAAGGAAGACATCTTGATAATTTCTACACAAGATGAAATGGAATTAAACAAAACTATGCCTAGCAAATTTTGCAAAACCATCCTGTTACAGATTTTCCTCTATAATTCCTTCTTTCTTCTTCTTTTCCTTACAGACACGTATCTTTTAAGACTAAACCAGAACTTAAAGCTGCAGGTGGTATTAAAGATGCTTGACACATACGGAATGGCCATGCTGAGCACCACTACCCTGGGGCCTGACTTCAGGAGTCCACGTGTGGGTCAGTCCCCCCATGCGTTAGAAAAGGCCACTGCGCGGGATGTGGTCAAGTGGGCAGCTGCATGTGGCCAGGGAGTGCAGGACACCTCTGTCTTCCCAGGGGACGGACTGACAGGGGCCTGAACCTCCTGGGATGCATGGTTCTGCCTCCGTGGGGCTCTTTTCTTGTCTGACCCCCCTTATTCTTCCTTTTCAGTTATTATTTCATAAATTCTGCATGACATCATGAGAGCTATAGTGTCGCTTTGGACATCAGAAGGAAAGCATGTGGCTACTCTGTCTCTTCAACTTACGATGAGGTTGCATCCCATCAACTCATCACAACTGAAAATATCGTAAGTCAAAAATGCATTTAATACCAAAGATCATAGCTTAGCTTGTGATCTAACCTACCAAAAACATGCTCGGAACACTTATGTTAACCTACATTTGGACAGAATCATTTCCCACAAAGCCTATTTATACTGAAGTGTTGACTATCTCATGTAATTTATTGACTACTGAACTGAAGGCAAAAACCAGAATGGTTTATGGGTACCAAAGGGTTGTAGGTATATCGGTTATTTACCTTTGTGACCAGGTGGCTGCTGCTGCAAACATCACCAGAGACGATCACTAGCCCAGTGAAAGATGGAAATTCAGAATTCAGAGTACTGTTTCTACTGAATACTATTGTTTTTGCACCATCATAAAGATGAAAAACCCTGAGCTGGTACAGTCTGCATTTGTGAGTCAAGGCTTAGCAGAATGGATTCCACACCCATCCATAGCAACTCCTGATCCCTGAATAGATACATAGCTGTATATATGTGAGTCTGGCCAAGTGGTAACTGCTTGCTTGTGTATGTAACAAATCAGAAGGCTTTCTTCCTCCTGAAAAGGTAAAACATCTGTGTGGTTTTGCCAATAGAGTACTTGTATATTTCAGTTATCCACACGGTAAGATTTGTCATTGTTTGAGACATCGCCCAGAGAAGGGAGAGAAGGGAGAAAGAGAGAGGATGGTCACATCCCTTTTATCTCAAGGAGCTGCAAACTGGCATCAGAAAGGAAAAATCAGGTGGGCATGGGGGAGGTAGGAAAAACACCTCCTTCTCCTTTAAATGTCTTAGCTTCTATCCAATTAAATCCTGTGCTTAAAACAAAATAATCCCTGATAGATTCTCTCTGCTTTTGTATGACAGCAGAAAGAGAAAGCAAAAACTAGCAATATAAAATATGTCAGGTGCTGGAGGAAGAAAACTCTGTCTTCTAAAATGAGTGACTGAATTAAAGACAGAATGTGGTTTGAGAAAGTGGTTTTGGTATTTTTATTTTTTTTAACCCGTTAGCTTTTGAGGCACTGCCTTTTCCTTCTCTGTCTCTCTGTCTCTCTGTCTCTCTGATTTTGCCCTTTTTGGCCTTGGCATTCCTCAGTTATTCTTCCAATATCCAACCCTTGGCCTTAAGGTTTCTGCTGCCTAACAACTAACTAGCCTCTGATAGTGCCACCTGTGTTTTCCTTGTAGTCCAGACTTCTAGTCCACCCACTAATTTCTGGCTCTATCTTTCCTGAGCCAGGATCAGCAGCTCAAATATAAGAATTAATAAGTGCTGTTAATATACCAGATCTGACTGGTAACACCTTCCTTTGTTTTGCAGCTAGAATCCATTAAGTGGAAGGAAAGAGTCTATGGATTAGCCCCTGTTTACTCTGCTGCCTAAAGCAACAGAAGGGATTTTATTTAAAAAAAAAAAAAAAAAAAGCAGAAGAACAAAAAAGGAGTGCCTGTGTGGCTGTTGGTTAAGCCTTGGTTGGACTCTTGATGGCTCAGGTCATGATCTCAGGTCATGGTCTCAGGGTGATGGGACTGAGCCCCATGTCAGGCTCCATGCTCAGCTTAGGATTCTTTCCTGCCCTTTCCCCCTCCCTACTCTCTCTCTCTCTCTCTTTCAAATAAATAAATCTTTAAAAAAAAGATTTATTTGGGTTAAAAACTCGGATTAAAAAGAAGAACTCTGCGGAAAGAGAAGACATGGACGTTGGCACTAAAGAAATAACAGGGGACTTACCTTTCATTTGGACAAGTAATGCTGTCTATTCTCCTTCTGACTCTCATGCTATGTTTTGGATCTCTCATCTTCCTCCTGCCTGTTCTTCACATGTGGCAAGGGAGACTCTGCCACAGGGAGAAGTATGATCTTCCTCACTGCTTGTTTGGAATAAAGGCACAGCCGGGGGACAGGAGATATGTTCAGGCTGCTTCTGTGATTTTTAAATCTAGGCTTTAAGCAAAGAAACAAAAGTTGTCTGGTGTTTCATGAGGCCTAGCCTAAATCGCATCTGAAGATCAGATGGAATGGGGGCCAAAGCCCTACATAAAAATGAAGAAGTGGAAGTTCCAAGAACATTCATTTGCTGGGAGTATTCTTGTGTGTGGTCAGTTCACCACAGGAACCCAAGACCATAGACGGTAACCAGTGGAATTTTGGGAGCTTCATCATCCTGGCCTGGATGTCATCTGTCCTGGCTAGTTTGAAGTAAGTGAAAGCGCTGTTGCAGCAAAAACAATCTCTTCTAAGAACAAAGCATTTGTTTCTGCTTTAGACTCTATCATTTACTAAACAAGTGACTTGGAGCAAATCAGGTTGGTGTTTCCAATCTGAGTTTGATGGTCACCAAATATCCTGTTGTAATTGTTGTTCAAGTGAGACCAGATATGTAAAAATGATCAGGAAAACTAAAATACTCTAAAACTATTAGGATTGTGACTTTGATTTGACTATAGCACGTCTTTCCTACAAGGTGATAAATCTCCTGGAGTGGAGGTATTTGCTCTGTATTTGTTCGCACCCCACACCAGAGAGGCCTAGCGCTGGGCTCTGACTTAATAAGCATTCGATAATTATTTGCAGATGGATTGCCCACTAAATTCCATGACCATAAGCCTAATTTCACTATGGCTTTTGCTAAAAGAATATTCGCAATGGGGAGTTTTTACTTGTGGAGGAAAATTCCAAGCCATTATTCAACAAGATGATCAGGTTGATGGCAGAATCTCAGCTGTCAGCTTCATCTCCCTTCCACACTAAAAATGACACCCTCCCTTCTTTTCCTGAACAAAGTTTTATGCAGACTATAAAACACCTCCGGGGGGTATGGTTATAATGAGACAGCCACCTCCCCGGGGCTTCACAGGCATTCGTTATTCCCTGGGACTTCACGCCAGGGGTATGATCACATCTCCGTTAACCACCCCCGCTTCTCTACTCAGACCCTCAGACCCCATCCCATTAGTTCAGACATCTTTCTGCTGAGCTCATTTAAATAGAAAGATAATTTCAAAAAGATTGCAAAAACTGCAAGTTAATTGTGTCTTCTATTTGTTGAGTGCAAATGGTTTAGGCGCTCTAATCCGGGTCTCTTTGGCACATTAGATCAGATGCGCTGTCCTTATTTGTACCCCCCAAGGTATCGGGCTCAGTGACCAGAAACCCTATTGGAGGAGATCCCAGCACCAACAAAGGATGCAAGTCAATTAGCTCCAATCTTTACAGTGTTATAGCTTGAATGGAGAGCTGCCAGCAAATCCCAAGAGTCCTTCCCAGGGAACCAGGATACGCACAATGATGCGGGAAGCCTGAGATTTACGGGGTCACTTTTTGATTACTGTTTAGTATGGGGTGCAAATCGCTTTGAGGAATTGGAACCCTAGAGAGCACTTACCGTGAGTGGGATGATCAGAACCCCAGTGACGGTGGTGACTATGTGATCCGTGGAGGTCAATGCAAGGATACAGCTCATCCCACGTGGAAATGTGTCCAGGGTCAGATGAAGGAGGGCTTCCCTCTTCCTTGATCTCTAGTATTGCCAAAGCCGTTTTCTTTAAAAATTGGTGTCATTCAGAATACATTTAGGATACTTTCCTGCTAGTCTCCAAGCACTTTCTGTAGTGTTACAAAGTGCTCAGTACTGAGCTAAGCATTGCGATGATCAGTATAAATTAGTTAGTCAGTACCTTATACATTTGGGAAAAATCAAAAGGGAAACAGTGGATGAAGGGAAAAAAATATGATTGTGAAAATTTACAGCCCCCTTCTCCCTAATAAATGATAGGTTTCATGAGACTAGGGATGGTGAATATTGAATTTTTTTAAATTTATTGTAGTCCTTCTCTCAACCCTGTGTGTAGAGCAGCCCTTAACATGTAACAGACATTCAGTAACTGTTAAATGAACATGTGATTGGTAAATAGTGCAGGGAAGACTGCAAACTCAAGGAGATATGTGTTCAAGGAAAGTATTGGCAGGTACAGGAGAATAGGATGTCCAGGAATTCATGGTAGAGATCTGGCAGAACATCACAAATGTTTTCTAACAGCTTCATTGAACTATAATCCACGTACCATAAAATTTACCTATTTAAATTGTGTGTTTTAGCACAGTCTTAGGGTTGTGCAACTGTAATCAAATTTTAGAACATTTTTATTCTTCTCAAAAGACACTCTGGGATGGGTTATGGACGTTGGGGAGGGTTTGTGCTATGGTGAATGCTGTGAAAGGTGTAAGCTTGATGATTCACAGACTTGTACCCCTGGGGCAAATAATAATAATAATAATAATAATAATAATAATAATGACACTCTCTCTCCATTAGCAATTACCATCCCTTCTTCTCACCCCAACCCGGGCTACAGATAATCACTAATCTACTTTCTGTCTCTATAGATTTGACCATTCTGGACATTTTGTCTAAACAATCATATAATACACGGTCTTTTGTGACTGGCTTATTTTACTTAACAAGGTTCCAAGACCATCCATGGTGTCGTTGAATCAGAACTCCATTCTATTTTTATAAGATTCTATCATATGCATTTATCATGTTTTATTTAACCATTCACCAGTTGATAGACATTGGGATTATTTCCATTTTGTTATTATTATGACTAATGCTGCTGTGAAAATTTGTATACAAGTTTTCATTGCAGATATATATTTCCATTTCTCCTGGGTGTATACCTAGAGTTGGAATGACTGGGTAATAAGGTAACGGTGTTTAACATTTTAAGGAATTACAAAATTCTTTTCTAAAGTGACTACACAGTTGTGTAATTCATCACATGGACATTCCCGTTTCTCTGAATTCTTGTGAACACTTTTGTGGTCAGATTATTTTTTTTAATTGAAAGATAGTTGGTATACATGGTCAGTCTTTTTTTGTTTTTTAAGATTTTATTTATTTATTTGAGAGAGAGAGAGAGAGTGAGAGAGAGAGCATGAGAGAGGAGAGGGTCAAAGGGAGAAGACTCCCCGTGGAGCTGGGAGCCTGATGCGGGACTCGATCCCGGGACTCCAGGATCATGACCTGAGCCGAAGGCCAGTTGCTTAACCAACCGAGCCACCCATGGGCCCATGGTCAGTCTTTTTTATTAGAGCATCCTAGTGTGTATAAAATGTTATCTCATGATTTTGATTTACGTTTCCTTAATGCCTAATGATGTTGAGCATTGTTTCAGATGTTTATTGGTCATTTTTAAAAAATTTTTTTGGAGAAATCTATTCAAACCTTTTTTTATAATTTTTGCATGGGCCATTTTTTCTTTTCTTGATGAGTTATAAGAGTTCTTTACATATTCTGGGTGCACATCTCTTATCAAATACATCATTTTCAAATATTTTCTTTTACTCTGTGGGTTGTCTCCTCACTTTTTGATGGTATTCTTTTTAGTATAATAAACTTTAATTCTGACATGGTACAATTTGATTGCTTGATTGATTGATTTGCTGTGTTTTTAGTTAAGCTGTATGTAAGAAAGAAAGCTGTCTTAGTTTCATGACTAACTAACTTGGTTTCATTCAGGAAGTGAAAATCCTCCAACTTGTTTCTTCTTTTTCAGATTGTTTTGGTCATTCTGAGCTCTTTGCATTTCCATATGGATTTTAAGATTGGCTCATCAATTTCTACAAAAAAGCTCAGCTGGGACTTTGGAAGGTATCGTGTTGAATATGTGAATCAATTTGTGTAGTAATGACATCCTGACAGTATGAAGTCTTTGATCAATGACCATAGGATGGCTTTCCATTTATTTATAATCTTCTTTTATTTATTGTTTTTAAATGTTTTGTAGCTTTCAGGGTATAAGTCTCACACTTTTGTTAAATTTATACCCAAGTATTTTGTGTTTTTTTTGTTGGTGTTTCAAATACAGTTTTTTCCCCCAAATTTTATTTTCAGAATATTCAGTTCACTGCCAATGTAGAGAACTACAGTCAATCTTTGCATATTGATCTCATATAATCTACAGTATTCCTGAGCCCCTTCATTAGTTCTAATAGCTTTTATTGTTTATTCCTTCACATATTCTGTTTATTGTTTTGTTTCTTAAAGCTTCTACTTTGGTATGGCTCCTCTCATGCCTGCCCACATTCCATTTGTCAAAGCCTATTACCTAGGTAAGCCTAAAGTGTTTTACACATCCATCCCATTTTGTGACACAGAATATTACAACTATGAGTACTCAGAGATCAATATTTAGTAACAGCAATAAGATAGTCTTCTGTGGAACTTACGTTTTTTCAATTTCTTTCCTTTTCTTATGAATGCATGGCAGTGACTAGTTTTATCTAGCACAGCTTTTGAGTAATTAGTACAAATGTCAGCCCAGGGAATATGTAGATGTTTCAGTACTAGCCTCTGAAAGGGTCTCAGAGACTCCTGTGTCTATGGACGACAGGTGGAGAATCACTGAATATACCACTGAGAGGTGTTAAAAGAGAGAGAGAGGAGATTCCCCAACATGAGCAAAGATGAGAAAGTATGTATGGACACAAGCAACATGTACTTATCAGAATTTAAGGAAGATGACTTTGCTGGAGAGAAGACTGGCTATTTAAAAAGTTCCACTGGAGAAAGAATGAGGCAGATAAAATATTTGAAGGATATGAGTTTGGTACAATAGGAAATAGAGAACATTGGAAATCTGGCAATTGTACTTAGGCTCTAAGTGGCAATTTTAGTATTGTTTACTTTTGCTAGATTTATTTTGGTTTCTGACTGGTGAGTCAAATGTAATTAAATGGCCTAGGGGCCACTTTATCATTTATGAACCCAGGTTGAAGGTCCTTATATATATACAATTGTTGAGAAGTTTCCATGGATATTATATACTGTATAGTATGTTTCATATTACAAGTCAAGAAGCACCTGTTTTATGCATGGGTACAAGGAGTTAAGACGAACACTAAAGGCAGATTTAGATGAAGCTAATGAGATTTGTTTATCAAGACCACTCACTTTAGGGGCACCCGGTTGGCTCAGTTGGCAGAGTATAGGATGCTTAATCTTGGAATTTTGAATTCAAGCCCCCCCAGTGGGCATAGAGATTACTTAAACAAAACCAAAACCAAAAAAACAGTCATTTTTTTGGGATGCCTATAAAAATCTTGTATCTAATTTTGTATTTGCAATTTCGTGTTGCTTTTCTTTAATAGGCTACCTCAAATTTTGTTAATTGTAGGGCCCTCAAAACCCAGATATATGCTTGATGGGGACTGTTCTCCACAGACCCGGTTTCCTTTGCAACACACTCTTCATCCTGTACTTGCTTTTCTTCGTCATGTTGTGAAGAGACACAGCCTCTGCAGGGGGACCCAAACCCGTCACAAACAATGGGCATTTACAAGGAGGGCCCAGGAAACATACAAGAGATGGACCACTCAACCGGGCATGGCTCCTTTGTCCACTGCCTTCAAACTAGAAGGCCCTTCTGAAAGCAAAAGAGACTGATTGTTTTCCAAGGTTGGCTTGAGTTTTATCCTGAAGAAGTCATCTGTGTACCTTCAAATGATAAAACTTGATATCCTAATAATTTGCAGACACATTGTTTCTTTTTTTCTTCATTTTTATGAAGTCATGTGTGGGCATTCAGTCCACACTGCCTTTCCTGGCTTCAGAACCTAACGTAGAGGAGTGACAAGGCCTCAGGAGTAAAGCATGTGCTGTAAGGACATCCCTTTGGGCCTCTGACAAATAGTTATGGATTCAGTTTTTGTTAATGCATGAGGTAGGTAGTTTGATTCAAAAAACAAGCTAGCATTTCAATACCAGGTTCAAAAAAGCATAAAGCTAGATGATAAGGGACATCCAAACCTGGCATCCCTTCCATAGGGAACAAACAAACTCAGAACTGTCGATAAAATGAAAGGAAAACACATTTTAATGAGAGAAAAACACACCACCATTTTTAAAGAAATAAAACCCCATTTTATTCCCTGTGGTGCTATATGGATCAAATCGCCTGACGGCATCCAGCCCTGTGGATTTGATCTGGGACTTCAAAGCTTTGAAAAAACTCATCCCTCTTCCCATGACATAGTCATCACTCACCCTATCAAGATATGCGAATTCTCCATAGGGCCACTGCTAGGGACAGTGCAAGAATGAAGAAGGATGATGTCTTTTTCAGGTTATTACACACTGAAAGTTCTAGAAAGGGCTGGATGTGCATTAACCTGTCCACAACAATGAGAACCCAGCCTTTCTTGTTGATGGGGGTGACATCAGATAGCCCACATTAGAGACATCTGTTGTCTCTCATTCCATTAGAGCACAGAGAAACGGAGACAGGAATTTCATTGTCAGTCCTCCATGGATGATTCACCTTCGCTTATCAAAACTGATAGAGGGTTAGTACTTGAAAAGGAGGCATCACCATCCTCTCTTTCCCTTAGTCACATTCTGATAAGAGAACACTTTTCAGAGATCAGCTAATGTGGGTGCCTGGGTGGTTCAGTCAGGTAACCATCTGCCTTCGGCTCAGGTCATGATCCCAGGGTCTTGGGATCGAATCCGCATCAGGCTCTCTGCTCAGTGGGGGGTCCACTTCTCCCTTTCCCTCTGCCCCTGCTCTTATGCCCTTTCCCCCCTCTCTCTGTCTCTTAAATAAATAAATAAAATCTTTAAAAAAAGAGATTAGTTAATGCCGGAGGAATAGTTAGAAGTTGCACAAAGCAAGATTATCAGGTTTACCCCTGTGGTTTCTACTGAAGTGGATGTAGTAAAAGAAAGAAAGAGGATTAATTCTTAAGACTTTTTTCCCCCCAGAATTAAGGGTGTCTTTGCTAACCTAATGATCACGTTGGAGACTCACAAAGGTCAAATGGTGTCTCACTTAGCTTTTCTGGTTCTCTCTAATTTATATAGAGGCAGGAGTCATAATCTTGAAGACGTATGTTGTAGGCTAAATACGTACAAACACAATAGACTAGCAAGACAAGCACTGGCTTTTGAGTCAGAGTGTATGAGTTCTCTACTGCTTTTATTTATATGATTTAAACTCAGTACCTCAAAGGTAAAAACGAGGCAAATAACATATATTTCAATGATATGTCATGGTGAGAAAATAAGATGATTTAAAAGGTGGTTAAACTAAGAATAATTAGAGGAGCTACGTTGTGAATGATTTCTGGAGAAGCATTTAGAATGATTTGTAAGCCTAATTTATGCTCCTCTTGTAAATGTGTAGGGGGGTTCCCAGGTGGGTGGGGGTTCCCAGGTGGAATTAGACACATTTTATGCCATTCCTGTCCATTATCTCCATGTATCCACTGATTCACATGGGAGCTAGGGCACTTCCGGCTAGGATATTCTTGAATCATTCACACACTTGGGATCCAGGTACATGCTTGGTTAAACTGAGGGTCCCTACAGGGATTTCGGGGTCTCTGAGAAAATCCATCATGGGGAAATGAATCAGGCAAAATAGATGTACTTGGAAGCCAAAGAGGAGAATAAAAAGGAGAAATGTTTCAAATAACAATATGGTGGCTTTCACTAAATTCCACCCAGACTCAGTTCCACTCATATTTCATGTGTGCCTTAGGGAATGAATCGCTGTGTATGTGAAAAGTGTACATTTCAGGGCCCCAGCAAACCTATTAAAGAGTCACTTTAGGAAGGCGAAGCTCAGAGGAAGAAAAGTTGTTTTCAAACTTGAAAAAAGAAGTGTGAGCCATCGTGGCCTGAAAGGTAACAACAGTGAGCGCCACGGGCAGCCCCGGGGCACTCTGAGTCGTGGGCGCCAGACGTCCGCAGTGAAAGCCGAGGCTCACAGAAGATCGTTCTGTGTCAGTGCATTTCCACAGTGTTCTCTGTAGCCTTACAGGAGCTGCCAGTGCGCGGTACAGCCCAGGAAATGCTGGCACCCATGTGAACAGAAGACCATAGAGATCAACAGCCCAGGGCTCGATGGTAACATGACCAGCAGGAACCCATGCCAAGCAGAAAGCAGCGAGCTGTTGTAGGCAACAAGACCAGCATGTTCAGGGGCCAGAACAAAATGTCCAGGGAGCAGCTCGGAGCAGAGTGGCAACAGGGGCTCAATAAGAGATTCATGACTAATAACCAGAGCAGAGTAGGATACCTGGTCTCAGCCTAGGCGGAAATGACCTGTGAGGGCAGATGAGACATCTATGGAAGACTTCCAGGTATATGACCAGGACAGAGCCTCAAAATCAAGGATGCAGGGGATTCAGGGGACCTAACCCTCGCATCCAATTAAATTCAGGCTGACCAACGTGTATTGCATGCCTATCATGTATAGTCACTGTGTAAGCAGACCCAGAGAAGTACAATTCCTGTAGGAAATCATGTGAAATGCTTCTTATCCATCTTCCTTCTCGGAGGATGAAAGCTCCATGAGTTCTGTGACCTCATCTCTCTCCTATGCTGCCATATCCCGGGGCCTAGAACAGTACCAGTATATGATAAGTTGTCCATACGTACTTGTGGAATGAATGAGCAGATTAGTGGATAAATCACAAAGCAATATGGCAAGTGGAAGAATATACAGAGAAAATGGCAAAAATGTTACCTACTGAGAAAATAGAGGGTGTGAGGGAAGCTTTTCAGAGGAGATAATAAGTAAATCAATTAAAAAAAAACAATAGGCAGGGGACTTAAAAAAATGGAACATTTCTTGCAGAGGGAGCAATATTTACTAAGGTATATATTTAAATGATTACTAGAGCAATCACCTAAGGTTTTACTGATTGAAGAACTTGTAGTAATTACTTAGATAACTCCTGAAATAATAATAGCCCAAGGAAGTCCTTCGGTAGCTGTGTATTTGGTGACAATTCACTGAATCCACTGATGGGATTGATTTGTTGGTTCAGAGCACTGATTTTAATTCTTCCTGTTTCCTGGAGGAACCCAAGTTCAGAGAAAGAAAATGCCTTTTACTGGCCCATTGAAAACTGGTTTTTGAGATTTGGAAGGAATGCTAAGCTGTCTAACTTTCCAGTCCTGAGTCTTGGATTTCAGTCAAATCCTCTTGTACATCAAGTTGTGTGTGTGTGCTTTTTCCAAATTCTAGGTGCAATTATCCTGAACTGCCATTCCCAAAAAGATTTTCTCCTTTAAAGGCACTGGGGACATTCATCATTGTCTCTTGTAAGACACCATGATTGATGTGGTCAGTCCTGTGGTGTGTTAGATTATTAACATGGACTTTCCTTTTCACCTTTCTTGATGGCACACAGACATAGTTTTTCTGAAAAACAGGTTAATACAGATCAGATCCCACTCCAAAGTATGGTTATTACTACCAACAAAAGAAGAAATTCAAGTTCAATTAATTTCATTGCCAATGTATACTATTCCAGAGGAATTTAGTTTGATTTCTCTAAAAAGGGTGTTGAACTGAAGAGAGAGGCTAAGATAACATTCGGGAATTAGTTTGTTATTATGGTTTCTGTAGTAAATTATTTCCCCTGTTTTATTTATGTAGGGATAGACCTTACACTCACCATTACTATCTCTCAATTTCCAATTTCGTCAATTGGAAATAGACAAACCTTCATTATGACAAACCATGGTATGATAAAACCAAAGCCAAGACAAGTTGCCAAAGAATATATCATACAGATAATAACTGATCATTTCTCAGATTTGTTTTGATATCGATGGAAGTTATTCCCAGGAAAAATAAAAAAAAAAAAAGGAAGGAGATTCTGAATTTACTCTTAAAATTTGGGTGGAACCATGTATATAACAGCACTATGTACCAAAACATAACCCAGTTTGGGCACTTTCTGGCATAAGAGGTTGGGAATATGTGTATTCCTGAGGTCTGTAAGTCCTTCCGATCCTTGTCTTTAAGATATTGATGATGAGCTTCTTTTGTAGACTTATTATTCATAGTCACACCATAAAACTAGACTAGAATTTTCTCAAGTGTCACTGGTTTATGGGTACAAAGGAGACCCACCCGCAGTAATTCAAATTTCACCATCACCGTGAACAAAAGATCACAGTCACTCGAATCCATCTTCTCCCAGACATTCCTTGGAGGTGTCCTGGGTATTGCACACCTCATCACAAAGATTCCTATGACATTTCCCCATCCCAGGCTTCTTCAATGTCATATTGATTTAGGAAACTCCTCTATATCCAGGATAATGTTATCTAAGAAGAAGGTTAAGACCTGTCCACGTTTTCATGTAGCAAGTTCAGATCAATTAGCAAATGATCATTAGGAGTGTATAATCATGTCTGTAAACTTCTGGGAGGACTTACTTTTGTAATTGGCTTTCTAATTCCTTTTTCTTTTGTTGTTTTTTTTTGTTTTGATTTGTTTCTTGGTTTTGCTTCTGTTTTTACCACAAAGGCCCATAGGATTTGTTCTTCGGTACACTAAGAGAATTCTAGGGTGTCTTATGGAGAAGGGGATGTCTTCTGCCAACTCAGGGGAGGGTGACCGTGCCAACAAACTTGCCAAGCACTGACATACTTGTCATTTAAAGATGGCAGCTATAAAGGGAGCCTGTTCTTCCTAGTCGATGCTCTCTGTCTCTCTCACCCTTCTCTTATTTATACAGACTCATTTGCACTTACAGGCACCCATGGACGGACCCACAGGAGCACACTGTGCAGGGTAAGTCACAGGTTTTCCATTATCCAAGAGAAAATCTATCTCCTGGCTTCATAGGTTGTCCACGTCATATGCAGTCCTCTGTGCCATTTTACTTCCTCCAATCTCTATATCTCTCCCTCCAGGGGTCATGTAACTTTCTGAAAACCCCCAAGGAGGGGAAAAAAAATCCTCAAGGGCAAAAGTGAGGACCTCATGCCCATTAACTTTTCCGAGGTCTCACATCCCAGGCAAGATTCTAGACTCCCAAACACGTGGTAACACCAGCAGGGACACTGGACCCGAGATGGGCCTCTCCTACCCCACCTCTCCACACCCTGCTGTGGATTTCTAATCAGGCTCCGCCTGTCAAAAGAATGCTTCTTAGGTCTCTAAGTAGGAAATGAAAGAGTCACCTAGAAGTTAAGACAGCAGTAATCAACAGCTGTGAGATATTTCGTGGCAAAGTCAGTATTTATGTACCCTAGGGATATGGGACAAGGAGGAGGAAAGAGTGGGAAGTGAGGGTAGCACAGAAGTCTTCTCAGTTAATGTATCTCTCCTCTGTGCGTCACATTATTCTGATGGAAATCTGCATCGCTGGTGCCTTTTCTCTGAACCCACAGCCAAGTGAAAAGAAAAAGATGATTGGCACTCTCATCTTGCTTGTTTGAATTATTTTAATATGTTCCACACTGTTTTCACTATTTACCATTATTATTGCTAATAGATTTTAAATTATCCTGCTAAATTATTATTGTTGATTTAAGGGGATAAAAATGGCATCGTGCCCCTTTCTGAGACCTGCTTCGAGCCTCCGGCCAGCACCACACAAACTTAATTCCTCCATTGGCAGGGAGGCTGAAGCCAAGGCCTCCGCAGGCCATTAACCTCAACTGGATTTCGGGGAGAGACTCGCACTTGTCCAAGTCAAAAAGCAATCTGTGCTATTACAACTTTAATTTTTTAAAACTTTGGCTTTTACAAGATACTCTACCTTCTACTTTGTCTTCTCTCAGTGATGTTCTTCCTTTTTTCCAGAGCATGGGGCTATTTCTACCCCCATCTGGCGTGAAGGTACCCGAGGAAAGCCTGTAACCAAGATAATTACTGCTGGTTGCAGATTATTCAATTATGACTTCTCTTATTTCTCGAAGGATTACTTAAGACTTCTTCTTGGCTGGTGTTTGGTTCTTTATGCAATCATTGCAGGCAAGAGGGTAAAATGGCAATGCATTAAATTTTTTTTAATAAAAATAGAAATGAAAGACAATCCCTGTAGCTTCATTTCCAAAAGAGGGTAGAGGGGTGAACTTTTAATAGCCAAAGGAAGCTTAATAGTCAGAAAACTAATAGCCTGATGGTAGGTGATGCTATAATACAGATCCCCAGAAAATAATAGAGGAGTTTCTGCATCAGTAAGGACTCCCAGGAATAGTGGAGGGGGAAGGGAAAAGTTATGATTCCCCTATATGATCCATTAAAAAGCTTTTTGCCCTAAATTAGCAAGGCCTTTTCCTTCTTCCTGATGGGAAACACAAAGATGAAATGACACAGGAAGAAAGAAGTTATAACAAGGGAGAGAAAATACCAGCAAAATTAGAAATTTGCCCTTTTCATCTCATATTAGCCAAATTCCTGTTGTGTGGTTGGTGGAGCACTGAATTCTCCTTATTTTGCAACACTGATACCTTTAGAAAGGTGTTGCTAAGAAATTAGGAAATTTTGAGGTCTTCTTCTCTTGGCTGTCATTCTCCTTTCTACGCTTTATTGTACTTATCACCTCTCACTCTTCTTGCGTCTGCCTTGCTTTTAGTTTTCCTGAGTCATCTTCCTCTGCAGACCAGACATCCGCAAAGGTAATAAAGGAAAGAAAGAGATCAACATTCCCACCGCTGGGAGAAAGAGTTAGCTTATAGACTGCAAGGAAAAGTCAGGGTTGATAAAGATTTAATCAAGCTGAGAAAAACAAACTGGGACCAGAATACTAAATGAATATCTATAAACGTGAGTCTTGCATACAGGTCAAAAATCAATTCCACTAGTTAGAGATAAAGAAAAAAAAATCCTCATTAGCAGGAGGCGAAACGGATGGGGACAGTGTTGGGTGATGTTAAATATAAAATGAATCATCAGTCTGATGTGTCTTATGTAAGATGGAATAGTATGTGGGACAAGGGAGAGAGAAAGTGGATTTTGCTCCATGCTGGTCAGATTGTATCTGCAGTCCTTGGGACATAGGAGCTTAAGACTGACAGAGAGGACATTAGGTTTTACGAAAGGGAGACTAGCATCGACACCCCAGATAGGGATTTTTTTTTACCTGATAATGAGAAGGCATAGATGACTGGGGCAGGTGAGAAACATCCGGAAACTTGAAAACTTAGGTTTTCATTAGTTCCTGGGCTGTCCCATCACCAAACTGGTACTACTCGAGGGAGAGCTCAGGCCAGGGGTGGACAGTTCTGAATTTTAAAAAGCTATCTTTTACACTAGTAAAATAAAAATAAAAACCCCACTCAAAAACCCCAAAACAAAAACAACAACAACAAAACAAAACAAAAAACACCTGTGAGTCTAAGAATCAAGGTTGTGCCTTTTTGTGATCCCCCCTCTGTGGCCAGAAGGAAATGGGTTCCCATCTTTATACCTCGAGTTTTCCGTCATTGAAGTGGTAATTGATGAACCAATCTTCTTTGTTTTTGTATATACCACATTGTAAAATATTCTGGAGTGAGCAAAATGGCATGTCTATGCCCAGAATTAATTAGCACAAGCCTCTGCATGGCCGTGTTTACCTCAGACACCCATTGAAGGCCCTGAATCATGGCTCCTCAGAGGTGCCTCGGACGGCAGGCAGTAATGAGAAGGTGCTCTGCACTCTTCAGGCACATTGGCACTTTTCAATTATTTATGCAGTTTAATCCCATTGAAAAAGCACATTCTCCAAAGAACACCCCCAGGTCCTCTGCATTCTGGAGCTGGTAGAAAGTAATATGGGAAAAAATGAGAGAGAGAACAGCCCTTAAGGGAACTGGTCTGACCTTCCCAGAGACCCTGGGTATTAAAACAGGTACTTTGCTTAGCTAATAATAACTATGCCCAGGACCTGTCATCTTCAAAGAACTTTAATTAATCCTCATAACACCCCGGTGGGCTCCAGAAGGTGTTATTATCTTTACTTCATATGAGGTAAAATGCAGTTGCAAACGGAGGAGGGAAATGGTTTGTTCGAGATGGCGAGTGTGAAGTTAAATTTAGCAGGAACAAGTAACCTGAGGCCACATGCCTTCCTATCTCAAGGTCCCTTTAGTAACATATCTGGGGCAGGGCACACGGTTGCAGATGTGAAGAGCTGCGGAAAGTGCCGCCTGACCCAAATGTCTTACCTGAGACAGAAAGAGAAGGAAAGAGAAAGAAAGAGTAGGAAAAAGAGGAAGAGTGAGAGCTGAAGAAAAATTGATCTGCAATAGAAAGTTTCACAGAGGGGGGAAAAAAAAGGAAAGTGAAGGATCCTCCAGTTTTGCTCCGAGTGTAGAAAATTATTCATCTCTGTTGCAGGGAGATCCTAGGGCCAAGTAAAATGTTACTGTAATTTCCAAGTCTTCACTGCTCTATAAACAGACACTGAGGAGGAAGGTGAGCCATCGGGCTGTGCAGGGAGAGGTTGGTTATGAGGTCTCTGGATGTGGACGGGTGACTGCAGACCAGTGCAGGCAGATCGCTTGCTTCTCCTTGAAGTCGCAAATTTCTTCTGCTATTGGTCTCACGCTGGCTGGCTGTGTGATTCCAGCCTGTGGAATTTATGATCCTCAGAGTATGCAGGTTGTCAGACTCTCTTTAGTTTGCTTTTTCACAGAAGGATAAAAGACTCTCTCAAGAGACTGCCGATAGTGATCATCACCCCGCCAGACTGTGCAGTCGTAAGATTCGGGCTTGGAGGACCCCGAAGGGCATCAATCCCACAGTCCTTTCCAGCTGAGGGTACAGAGGCCAGAAAGGACACAGGACCTGTCTGAGGTCACCTAGAGAGTCTGAAAACATGAGAACTGGGAACCAGCTATTTTGCCTTCTGTGATCACTCTTAAGAGCATCAGTTCTTCGGGTGCCTGGGTGGCTCAGTGGGTTAAAGCCTCTGCTTTCGGCTCAGGTCATGATCTCAGCGTCCTGGGATCAAGGCCCACATTGGGCTCTCTGCTCAGCAGGGAGCCTGCTTCCTCCTCTCTCTGTCTGCCTACTTGTAATCTCCCTCTGTCAAATAAATAAATAAAATCTTTTTTTTTAAAAAAAAAGAGCGTCAGTTCTTCAAGGTGTGCTCGTTATGGTTGCATTAAGAAACTGCACAATGAAAATCTTTGAAGGAGCTATTAAGCATGTCAGAACTATGAAGTCAGTGATGGTGGACCCTATGGAAATGAGAGACAGAGAAATGGCTAAATGTTATCCCTTCTCTGCCATTTACTAGCATAGCTTTAACTAGTTTCGATTGCCAAAGCTAGGGTCCACTTTCCGGATTGGTGAAGCCTTGGTGAAAAAGGTTAAAGGGGTATTCACAGTCATAGGCGGGTTCGTGAGGCTTTCAAAGTTACCGGATCCAATATAGTCAACAAGGGTTCCATTGCAAGCTGAGACAGAAAGTAAAACTGTGGGTCTATTTCCTGAGCCATTTCTCTGAAGTAGAGTAAACCATTAGGAGACTCTCTTAAGGAATCATTGTGTACCTTCTGAGTTTTAAAAATAATGCAGGTAAGGGACAAATGAAAATGACCAGAGAACCCCAATGATATACTAAAGGAGGAATGGGCAATAGGACCAGAAATGAGGAGTGGGATGTAGCCAGTGACCCCGCACACTCAGATAAACCGCCTCTAGGTCATCAGATACGATTTGATTTTTGTGTTAGGAGGGGAAGCCTCAGGAGAGCAAGAGGAGAAATCATGGTAATTTCATATTTGGACACATCTGAATTCGGGGGGGGGGAGAAAACAACCATATTTCTCATGAATCCCAAGAAGAAGGGTAACAGACACAGACAAGGAAGGAGTAAAGATTGCAGTCAGCCCGGGAAATTGAGACAGGAAGAGCAGCATTTGACAAGATAATGTGTGTGTGTTTTGTGTTTGAGTCAGTTGTTTGTGTGAGGTTCGGGAGAGCTGCTGGGAGATAGGTTTTTGTCTGCGTTGGCTGGTTGTTTTTCATTCACGCATGTTTGTTTTAGAACGAGGCGTCAGTCACTGTCTCCGCAAACGGGCACGCTAAGTGCAAATGAGTTCTCCACGCGCCATCATGTGAAATGGACACCTTCAAAGGCGGGTCGTGGCTCAGGGGCAATAGATGTCAGAGCACGACAGGGTTAGCCTCTTCCCCTCAAGCAAAGGGGCAGTGCCCAGAGAAAGCTGGCCACTCCGATAGGATGCCAGGGGCTCCCAGATAACAAAGGAGACTCTTGGCCACGTAATTCTCATCAGGATCCTTTCTCTCCTCACACAGTACCCGCCCCCAATGTTTAGTATGCTTCACCTTCTAGAAGAGTCCAGTGAAAGGAAGATTCAGGTGACAGCTTTGATAATTCCCCAAATATATAGCCTTCCCTAGAGTCTAGCCTCACTGTCTTCTGAAGAAATACCTCTTTAGGAGGCTGTAGATTTCTAAGACAAAATATGCGTTCTGCCCTCCCCAAACCAACATTCCTTTCTGCAAAGGAAATTATAGTGGATCGTACAATTTCTTTCTAAAAGTCAGTAGGTTTGGACTGAATAAAAAAAAAGAACATTTTTCACAGGGTTTGGTTTCTTTTTCTTATTTGCTATGGCAGAATGCTTCCTTGTGGACTGAATATCCATTCGTTTACCCCGTGGTTCACTGTGCTAACAAAGCCATCTTCCAAAATCCAGGCTACCCCCTGCTCACACCCACACTCACAATAAGAATTCTACTTATCCTTCACATACTGGCCCTCCTTAATGTCTCTAACAGAATTAATTGCTCCTGCATTTGTCTTCCCATAATAATTTGTTGATAAAAGTACCATTAATGTCAATTAAGTAAATGAATGATTTGATGAATGAGCACAACTTGGCATATCCTACTGTGAGGGTAATGACTTTGGAATCAGGAGAGCCCAGGTTTAAGTCCTGGCTTCACCCCTGGGTAGACCTTTGGCCCTAAGTAAGCCCCTTACTTTGGGAGCCTCAGATGCCTCATCTGTGCAGTGGGAATAATAACACCAACCCTGCAGGGTAGTTGTGATATTTAAGTGTCATGCATATAACACACTCAGCATTGTGCACTGAGAAGGGCTCAATAAAGCTAGCTATTGTTAGCTTAGTGTATTGCAGTTAATTGTACATGCAATTTCATCTTATAGGCAATGAGGAGCCATTTAAGCTTATTAAGAAGGGAAGTGGCATTAGAAAGGGATCACAGAATCCAAACTAGGAAATGAGTAAGGAAATGAAGAGCTGGCAGGTGATACAGATAAGAAATAAGCAAAATCACAATCATACACTTGGTGATATCAGGAACAGAGGTCACCCTGCTGAGTTGAGCAGGGGCTGAGTGAAAATGCCCAGCGACAGACGAAAGCGGCTCTGGGATCTTTGCCACGTCTCTGTGATTCTCCTCTCCCCCTGGCTGCTCCTTGTTGCCACATACCTACTTCCTCTTCTGCTTCTTCTCTCTGAGCACGGAGCTCAATATCATCCCAACACGCGAGTTGAAGACCTAGGCTGTTTTCTCTGTCCTAAAGGAGCGGTACAATCCAGTAACCTGGAACCCACACCTCAAAGTTTTACTTGCCCTTAATTTTGCTTCAATATTTGTGCCACAAGGAAAAAAACCATAAAATTATGAGGATGAGGTTTTCCAGGTATAAAATATATGGTGCTGTCCTTTTATAGTCCTGTTCTTTTGATAGGGAGGAAGAGAATAGACTTGAATTGGCCATAGCTATGGAGGGATTGCCACAATACGGTTCCACTGTGAAGAGGAGAAAAGGAAAGGAGAAAAAGCAGAGATTTAAAAAGAAGGGTTGGGAATGTAAGAATGTCATATGGTGACCGGTGGTAGCTAGGCTTGTGGGGACATGGCATAATGTATAGAGTTGTCAAATCACTGTGTTGTACACCTGAAACTAAGGTAACAATTTGTGTCAACTATGCTTCATTAAAAAATAAGAATAAAAACTAAGAATAAATTTAAAAAGTTAGAATTAGACATTATGGAGAATGCCCTGAATTTCAGGACGGACACATAATGGGTCAGCTACACAGAAAAATTCTCAGAATCTTCTTCCCTAATATGTAATGGGTAGGAGAAAGAGCTCCTCTACCTGAGCAGGTTCAGGTCACTAGGCTTGATCTTACTAGAACATTCTGAAGGGCCCTTGGCAGCCCTGGTCTCCTGTGCCCGTGGATGTGAACCTAAGAATAGAAGCCACCTTTCCAGTGGGAAAGAAAAGCCTACCTTACCCTCCTAATCCCAGCTTGAGCTTCAGGAATCCAGAAAGGTCTCAGGACTCACAGGTTTTTCATCACTGGTGATGTGCTGATGCCATTTCAAGAAAACCAGCGCCCCCAAGCCTTCATCACTCTGCTTCCAAAATCTCTATGACCTTAGTTGGCAACAGGATGTAGATCACAGGGAGCTGAAGTAACCCAATAACACAGCCATCCTAACCATTTTAGAAGAGTGAAAACCATTTAACCCCCAACGTAATGGCTGCAGCGTCTGTCTGAGAAAGAAAGAAATTGGTTTTAACTGACGCGCTTGGGCTTCGGAGGGAAATAAAAAGGCGAAATGGAAAGGCAAAATCGTAGAGCATCTCTCAGATCTACCTTTTAGCAGCCTGTGACTCCAGACATGAGACGCACTGGCACAGCGTACACCTAATCACATTTAGACGCAGCCCCGGAGTAAATAGAGGGAAGAAGAAAGATATTACAGAACTATAATCTTCTTGAAGATGGAAGCTGGGAAGAAAAATCCAGTGAAGGATTATGAAGTTAGCTGACCTGCTGTTAAACACTGAAGAGTCACAGAGGTGAGCGTGGCCTGAACAAGCCCGCGTGGACATGGGATTAACAGGGTCTTAGTGACAAAGTCTGTAGGGCCCAAGGTGGCCTGCAGTGCCGCTGGAGCTTGGCAGGGGCTGAATCTGCCTTTAGTTGCCCCCTGCAAATGATTTCAAAGAAGTCACCTGAAAGAAGGCAGTCAGTGTCTGCTATACTCCTTGTCCCCACAATGCCCCTTTCTACACTATTAAAGCCACTTGATTTCCAGATGCAGGCTACGGTGTCATCCTGACATCGGAGACCAATCCTGTCCTTAGCGAGAAATGGAAGAGCACTGGTTCTCAGTACTCACCGTCAAGGCGGCTTGACTGTTGATTCACTCTGATCTTGGACTGTCATTCTAGAAATTTGATCCTAGTATAGTTTTCAGATCAGCCACTCTTATGATTATCTATGTAGCATAATATTATCACATGATCTGTGTGTGCGTGTGTGTGTTGTAGGCTAGTTCTCATTAGCTGTACTTATGATTATGTATATAACACACAATGTTATAACATATTGTGTTACATATTATATATGTGTATTTACACACATATATAATATATAATCTATTACATTCTATATTATATTCATCCATTATATGATATATATATCTTCTCTTCCAGTTTTATTGATGTATAACTAATTGACATGCAGCTCTGTATAAGTTTAAGGTATATGGCATTATATTTTATATATATAATACATATATATTAATATAGCATAATGACTTGATTTTACAAATATTGTGAAAGGATGACCACAGTAAGTTTAGTTAACATATATCATCTCATATAGATAGTAAAAGAAAAAAAGAAAGAAAAAATTGTCTTGGGATGAGAACTCTTAGGATCTACGCTCTTAACAGCTTTCCAAGATACCACATAGCAGTGCAAACCATCACCGTCATGCCATGCATGCCATACATGCTTACTTACCTTACAACTGGACGTTTGTGTCTCCTGGACACCTTCATCTAGTTCCTGAGTATGTGATATTAATACAGATATAGGCAGGATCAACATAGTTTAGAATAGTGATAGTGATTTGAGTTTGAGGGCTCCAATCACTTTATATTTTTCATTTAAATTATTAATGACCCATAATAGATAAATATTTATAAAATTATTTTGTAAGCAGAATTGGGGAAATTGTTGACTGTGAACTTTTAAAAAAATTTCAGTATAATTACTATACAATATTATATTAGTTTCAGGGATACAAAACAGTGATTCAACACTTCCATACATATCCCAGGGCTCATCACAATGTCCTCATTAATCCCCATCACCTATTTCGCTCATCTCCCCATCCCATCGCTCTGCTCTGGTAACCACCAGTTTGTTCTCAGCAGTGAAGAATCTGTTTCTCCCAGAGAGGGAGACAAACCATAAGAGACTTTAATCTCAGGAAACAAATTGAGGGTTGCTGGAATGCAGGGTGGGGGTGGGAGGGATGGGGTGATGGACACTGGGGAGGGTTGGTGCTATGGTGAGTGCTGTGAATTGTGTGAGAGTGATGAATCATAGACCTGTATCCCTGAAACAAATAATACATTATATGTTTAAATAAATAAATACATACATAAATAAAAATACTGGAAAAAAGAGTGTTTCTCAGCTTATCTCTCTCTTATTTTTACTTTGCTCATTTGTTTTGTTTCTTAAATTCCACATATGAGTAAAAAATCATATGGTATTTGTCTTTCTCTGACTGACTTATTTCACTTAGCATTATTCTCTCTAGCTCTATCCATGTTGTTGCAAATGGCAAAATTTCATTCTTTTTATGGCTAAATAATATTCTGTTGTATATCTATACTACACCTTCTTTATCAACTCCTCAATCAATGGACATTTGGGCTGCGTCTGTATCTTGGCTATTGTAAATAATGCCGCTATAAATGTAGGGGTGCATGTATCCCTTTGAATTTGTGTTTTTCTATTTTGGAGGTAAATACCCAGTAGTGTGGTTGCTGGATCATAGGTAGGGCAGCTCTATTTTTAACTTGTTGAGGAAGCTCCATAGCGTTTTCCAGGAAACCTGCACCAGGTTGCATTCCCACCAACAGGGCCTGAGGATTCCTTTTTCTCCCCATAGTCTCACCAACACTTCTTATTTCCTATCTTTTGATACTAGCCATTCTGACAAGTATGAGATGATACATCATTGTGGTTTTAGTTTGCATTTCCCTGATGATTAGCAGTGTTGAGTATCTTTTCATGTACCTGTTGACCATCCATATGCCTTTGGAGAAATGCCTATTTAGATTGTCTATTTTTTTAATTGGATTTTTTTCTATTCAGTTGTATAATTGCTTTATATATTTTGATATTAACCTCTTATTGGATATATGATTTGCAAATATATTCTCTCATTCAGTAGGTAGTCTTTGCTGTGCAGAAGCCTTTTGATGTAGTCCCACTTGCTTATTTTTCCTTTTATTGCCTTTGCTTTTGCTGTCAGATCCAAAAACTTACCGACAAGATTGATGTCAAAGAGTTTACCTTTGTTTGTAAACCTACGTTTTCTTCTAAGAATTTTACGGTTTCAGGTCTTACATTCAATTCTTTAATCCATTTTCAATTAATGTTTGTGAATGGTTTAAGATAGTGGTCTAGTTCTGTTCTTTTGCAAGTGGCTGTCTAGTTTCCTAACACCATTTATTAAGGAGACTGCCCTGTCCCCATTGTATATTCTTGTCTTTTTGTTATACATTAATTGACTGTATATGCCATGTGTTTATTTCTGGGCTCTCTATTCTGTTCTATTGATCAATGTGTCTTTTCTGTTTTTATGCTGAAACCATATTGTTTCGATTACTGTAGCTTTGTATGTAGTTTGAAATCAGACATTATGATACCTCTAGATTTGTTCTTCCATCTCAGGATCACTTTGGGTATTTGGGGTTTTTTTGTGGTTTCATACAATTTTAGGATTGTTTGTTCTATTTCCCTTCTGGTCTTAGTGTTTTGCTTAGATTCCTTTTTTATTATCTCTTTTTTTTTTTTACCTACTATAGGTTTTTGCTTTGTGATTATCATGAGGCTCACGTAGATCATAATACACACACACACACACACGTCTGTATTAAGTTGATAACAACTTATATTTAAACATGTTCTGGGGCACCTGGGTGGCTCAATTCATCAGACATCTCACTCTTGATTTCAGCTCAGGTCATGATCTCAGGGTCATGAGATCAAGCCCTGCATGGGGCTCTGTCCTGAGGGGAGAGCCTGCTTGGGCTTCTCTCTCTCCCCCTCCAAAAGAAATTAAAATTAAAAAATTAATCACATTCTAAAACTCTATTTTACCAAGAACTGTCTCTGGTTGTTAGTCCCATGGGACCCAGGAAGGTAAAACCCTGGCCGCCAGAAGCAGGGGATCAAGGATCATCTCCTGTGTATAGTGCACATCTGCTGTCTTTAATGAAGCACCAGGGGTGTGCAGAGCTGAGGCACGCTCACCTGCCTTAGCGGGGCGGCAGGAGAGCACAGGGCCGGGGCATGCCCACTGGAGTTATCAAGGTAGAGGGAGAGCACAAAACGGCAGCTGCCGGCGCCTCGCTTCCTGGAGGGAGTCCGAGCTGGCCCCTGCCTCTCCAGAAGACACTTGGAGATTAGCACATGAATCCCTTCAAATACAGTCTAGGCACTTTCAGACTGCTGCTTTTGTACTGGTCCCTGGAATGAGGGGCCCTTAAAAGACAAGGCACTCGAATCCTTTAAAAGAAACATCTCCTTCTCAGACGGTCCTTTGGGTCTCCTGGACATAAGCCTTTTCAAAGCTCCAGACATCTTGGGGGCTTGTCTCTCCATTGCAGTTCCCTTCCCTCTTCAGGGAGTAGCTTTGCCCTTGTGAGATCCCTCCTGATTGTGGGTGACTGTGCGGGGAGGTGAGGTTTTTGTTGAGACTGCATTTCTGCCTCTCTTACCCAATATTATATGAATATATACATGTATATACTGGGCTTATCATGTATATATGTATATATTCGTAAGCACAGCTGATCTGAGAACTAGACCGTGACACACACGCCCACAGCCGTCCATACTCAGTCGAGTACAAATTCGTCTTGCTCACATAAATTTTAAAACAAGTAACACTCATTTGAACAGTAGCTTGAAGGTCCACGCTTCTCCCTACCTCAGGGCTCTGTCACCTTCCATGGCTTCTGAAATGTCCACATTCACCCACCTCAGAAGGCAAAAGAGCACGGAAAGTTGTGGGGCAGGTTTTTGTGGGCCAGGCCCAGGGGAGTGTTCGTGGCCTGAAATCAGGACATGCTTTCCTTCCTTAGTTCTGTCCAGCTTTGAGTGACTGCTGTGTCCACTATCCCACGCAATTTTCATACTTTTGTGAACCACATTTTAAAGGTCTTCTTGGATTAGAATCTAGCCCACATAAGAGAGGCTTTGATGGATTGCCATAGCTCTTAGTCCTGTGAAATGTTCTGCCATGGTAAATAGCAAGCATCATTATTGCGAATATTCTCAGTTTAGGTAACGGCTGGGAGGCCTCTCTGCATGGAATGGAGAGAAAAGTTTCCCGATTCCCTGATTTTGTGATGCGCTGTTCTGAGTGTGCAAAAGCAAGAAAGAAGGCTTTAAAGTAAGATTCCAGGGGCGCCTGGGTGGCTCAGTTGGATAAGTGTCTGCTTTTGGCTCAGGTCATGATCTTAGGTCCTGGGATCGAGCTTCACGTAGGACTCCCTGCTTGGAGCCTGCTTCTCTGTCTCCCTCTGCAGCTCCCCCTAGTTGTGCTCTCTCTTTTACTCTGTCGAATAAATAAAATCTTTTTTTTTAATGCTTCCCCTGCCCCCCCTTTTATAAAGATTTTATTTATTTATTTGACAGAGACACAGTGAGAGAGGAAACACAAGCAGGGAGAGTGGGGGAGGGAAAAGCAGGTTTCCGGTTGAGCAGGGAGCCCATGGGGCTCAATCCCAGGACCCTGGGATCATGACCTGAGCTGAAGGCAGATGCTTAACGACTGAACCACCCGGGCACCCCTAAATAAATAAAATCCTTAAAAAACAAACAAAAACAAAACAAAATAAGGTTCCAGGTAGTCTGATTTTAATTACACTTATTAAAAGAGTTACTATTAATACTAACACTACTTACCTAACACATTTTATTTGCAAAGAACTCCATAAACTAGTTTCTAAATAAAAGAATGAATTAGCAAATGTTAATCGCAAAGTAATCAAATGGAAGAATACTTGGATTGAGACTTTAATTAGAGGTTGGCAGCCCCATTCCTGTTGTGGTTTCTTTCCCAAACCCCAATGTCATCTCTGGGTTTCTGTAATTTCCTTACCTGAAAACTGAAGCCTGTAAAAACTCGGTGAATATTATAAGGATCAGATCCTGTTTGAGCATTAATAATCATCCACATTAAGGGCCTACTACATATTCATAGTCTTAGAGAGTACAGATAAAATACGACTTTTGAAATTTTGATTTGTGATCATTTCTGAGCCCATATGTACTCATTAAATGCTATTGAATACATTTTTAATAATGAGAAAGAATTTGACAAATGACCCATCTGAGCTGAACAAAGAGATTTCACACAGAAGATCTCACACAGCAGGGAAATACCTTGAGAGTGTTAAAATTCCATTTGTTAAGGGATATTGTATTATGTTCAAACTGTCCATCTTAAGACTGGTTGCTTATAATAATCATTGTCATGGTGCCATATGTCCTATCTGAGTAACTAAAGGGGCAATCTACCCCATATCTGCTAAATAAATAGGTCTGATGCTAGTTTTAGTGCATGCATTTCCTAACAATACCCTTATAGGAAGGGGAAACATTCTTATTGTCACATTAGGCTGGGCCATAGAACAAGGCTTCAACACCTTTTCTTTTGTATTTGTGATCTCTTTATCCTCCAAGGATTGAAATCAATAGAGAAGAAGATAAGAAATGACCTTCATATGAGTTAAAAAAAGAAGAGAGAAAAAGAACTTCTATAATGATCAAAGAAAGAAAGAAGGAAATCAATATTTATTGAGTTCTTTTGTGCCAGGCACTGTACTAGGACATTTATACTCTAGGTCATTTAAATGTGGGGATGGTCAAAGGGTTAAGCTTATTTAGTTAATTCTCCATTATTCAATGGGTTTATTTGATGATAATCTTTGGAATTCTTCACCCGGTCTTTCCCCTTCCATTAGCATAAGTCCAAAACTCTTCATCCCCAGGCCTCCTATCTGATAATTACCTGGAGAATGCAAAGTTTGTTTAGTTTACAATGTAATTAAGAAAGTACACTCACAAAATAACGTCACAGTGTGCTTCAAATCCAAATATAAATGGCTTTTTTATTATCTGACGTTCAAATTATCATGAATGAGGCTAAGCTCCATTTGTGTGACTAACCAAGTGTTATCTATATAGATTACTGTAGTTCCACCAATTTTGTCTTTTGGGAAGCAGAAGAAAACCACATGTATCTTGGTTATTTAAAGTTCATTTTTAGCAAATAGCAGGTATAATTCCAAAATAATTGAAAAGTGGTAAAATACAGAAGGCAATGTGGTCAAAATGATGAATATAAAGAAATAGAATCCTAATCCTAGGTAAATGCTTAAAGATCATCTAGTTAGTGCAGCTTACAGTATAGGCTGAAAATTCAAAACAACGCATGCTAAGTGACTTTCCTGAAGTCATACAGTAGAGAATACCAAAGACTCAGGCATTTTGAATATCTTAACAGAAGCAGAGGATATGATTTTTTCTTTTTGCCACTTCTCAAAAAGAGAGTATTTATCTACTAGATTCCATTTATTCATGACAAGAAGTAGGGTGAGTATCATCTGTGTCTCTAATGGCATTTCCAGATGTCCCTCATCGCTATTTCCTCCTGAAACACAGCACAACACAACACACCCTATGTATTAATGGCATCAGCTCCCTCCTGGTTTCTTTTTCTTACTGTCCTATAGGTTCCTGAAGAGTTTCTTTTTTCCCTTTTTCTTGAGCACACAACATGTATAATTGTTTCTTAATATGATTTAATAACCTGATCTTTTATTTCTCAATAATCTTTTCTACATTCTTCTCCAGTTATCTAGTCTGCTGGTTTTGGGTTTTCCACCCTGAAATATCTCTCTCAAACATTCCTTTGTCAGCTCTTCACCTCTTTTCAGCTCAGTTACTCCAGCGCTTACTCTGTTACATTCACCTCCAATCCAAGTCTTCAATATACAACACTACCGATTTCTCACTCTCTCTCACCTCCCCCCCCACCCCCACCCCCCGTCTTCACTTCTGTTCTTGCCCGCCTTCGATTTCAGGATCCGTCATTAGATGTAATCATTTTAGGCCAGGATGGTGCCCCTCTGCTCTTCCTCGCCTCTCCTCTGTTCGTCCTCTCTCTGCCTATCCCACTCCACGGGCAAAACTCCCACTCCCACCAGCATCTCTCCATCTTTTCTGTGCCTGCACTCAAGCAGCCAGGTATAACCACTGAAAATGATCTGATGGGGCTGGTGAGATGAACTATGCAATCATATCACAAAACTGTAATGGGCACTACACATGTCCTGGAAATCTTACTTTCATAGGTAGTTTAATTTCCTAAAAGGTAACTTTCTGTTCTTTCCTTATACTTCTCTCACATTCCACACATTCCGTCAGACTTGACTTTGCGTAATACTTAATTGCGGCCAAAAAGGCGAGCAGACAAGGAGTACTTTATCTTCCTTCCACCAAACCCTCAATCCTCACCTCCTTCCTCTCTCATTATCATAATTTCCTACCTTTTGTTAACAGCTAGTTCCTCCACTTGGTGCCCATCAGCTTTCACCGATTCAGGTGTCTTACTCCTTCGTGATCCTTTTCCCCATTCATTTATTCATCCAACAGACTTTTATTTTATTTTTGATTTCATGTTTTTATTGAAATTCTAGCCAGTTAACATATAGGGTAATATTAGTTTCAGCTGTAGAATTTAGTGATTCATCACTTACATTCAATACCCAGTGCTCCTCCCAAGTGCCTTCCTTAATCCCCATCACTCATCTAGCCCATCCCCCCACCCACCTCCCTCTACCAACCCTCAGTGTGTTCTCTATAGTTAAGAGTTTTATATGGTTTGCTTCCCTCTCTTTTTACAAACCTGTATTTTAGATTACATGACATATAAAAATGACCTTGGCTTCATGGAAGTCATAAAGACGAATCTGTATCTTGTTATAAGAATGAGTTTGAACTGGACAGTGGCATGATGTGATTCAGATCTTAAAAGATTGCAAAGTCAGTGTTGAACTATAGAGAGAGAGTAAAATAAAGAATACCTATTTGTAATTGATGCAACAGAATAGGGAAGACAAGATGGTGGCTTCGACTAAGATGATGGTGGTAGAGGAAGTGGTAGGAAATGGTCAGATATGAGATTATATATTTTAAGCTAAAATCAAAATGACTTGTTGATGGTATAAATGTAGGACTACAAGAGGAACAGAGGAATTTTGAATAAAACCTGGATCTTGGGGCAGAGAACCTGGGTACTCGATGTGGTTGGTTACTGAGATGAGATCCTGAGCAAGGAACAGTCTTCGTGGATGAAGAGTAGACAGTCGTATGTACATATGAGTCTACTACTCATAGGAGGGGTTAGAAATGGAAACAAAAATGTTGGCATTATATAAATGATAATTCAAATTAGAAATCTAGATGAAACCAGCCAGGGTGAAAATTGTCTAATAAAATGCTCAAAGCTCATTTCCTCCATTTCCTCAAGTATTATTTATTTTTAAATAAATTGTGAAATATTTCAAACATATATAGAGAGAACTTTAGAAAATAATATAATAAACTTTCAAGTAACCACTACCAAGATTTGAATAAAGATGAACATTTTGCCATATTTCTTCAGTCTTTCCTCTTTTTGTTTCAAGAAGTAATACAGAATTAGCTAAAAGTCTGTGCTCCTATGTCTTCTCCCTTCCCCTCTCTGGGAGGTGAATGTTTTCTTGAAATTGATGTGTATGTACTCCATGGACATTTTTAAATTTAATAATTCTACATTCATATATGCCCACAATTTTTTAAATACCGTACCATGTTAAAAATTTAGACAAGTGGTATGCACTTTGCAATCATTTGGAAACTCCTTTTACCTCAAAATTTTGTTTTGAAATTTACCCACGCCAAAGTAGATTAATGTCCTGTATTTTACTTATGGTACATGTTATAGCATTGTTTGAATAAATTTGATTCATTTCTGAAGGATGGACAGTTAGACTATCTCCCTAAAATCTCTTATCACAAGGGCTTCAATGAAGCCACCCCCCACTCCCCCGCAAACATCACCATGTGTCTATAAATGACTTTCTATGGGGTACTTCTAAGAAATTAAGTAGCTGGATCACAAACACAGGCATCATCTTTTTTAAAAAATACGTATTGGGGGCGCCTGGGTGGCTCAGTGGGTTAAAGCCGCTGCCTTCGGCTCAGGTCATGATCCCAGGGTCCTGGAATCGAGGCCCACGTCGGGCTCTCTGCTCGGCAGAGAGCCTGCTTCCTCCTCTCTCCTCTCTCTCTGCCTGCCTCTCTGCCTACTTGTAATCTCTCTCTTTCTGTGTCAAATGAATAAAAAAAAATATGTATTGGTAGTTTGGTTCTAAAAATATTTATCTGATTTCCAAAGTCACCTAAGTCTGTGAGCATTCCTCTTTCCTTACATCTTCAACAGTGCTTGGCGTTTTCCTTCATTTAATTTTTCCCAATCTGTTGCAGATGAAGTAATATTTCAGTGTTGCTTTTTCTCTTGTCTCCCTCTGCTCTGGCTTTCAGTGTTGTCACTCCATTACATCTGCTGCGTTCAGTAGTCAGTGATCTCCATGGTGTCCAAACAAATAGCTGACTCAATGTCCTCCTCTGACTCAGCAGTGCAGTAGTGCCCACCTCTGTTGACCATCCCCATTCTGAACCCTCGCTTCTCAATCATCCTGACAGCTCTCATTCTCCCTCCCGACAGCTATTTTGTAGTCGTTTATTACTGTCTCCTCCTGTTCAAGACCTGGCTGGGGCCTTCATTTCTTTTCTATCATTTCTTTCCAGGTGATATATTCTTGCCCATGATTTTAAATGCCAGTTTTATGATGCTGCCTACCAGTGATGCTGCTCTGCACCTCTGTGCTGCTGACTTCTGCTTGATAGCTCTATCTTGACGTGTCTTAAGCGCACCTCAAGTTCAACATGTCAGACTATGGAACCCTCTACTTCCCCTACTTAGATTTCCCCAAAATGCCTCTCGTTCAGTAAGTAGCCCATCATCACCAATAGATTTACTAATTCAAAAGCCTCGGTGTCAGACTCTACACTACTATTTCTTTCAGCCTCTATATCCAATTTATAATCTGGCTCTCTTTTTTTTTTTTCTTCCAGAATGTCTTTTGTATCTCTCCACTTCTCCCCGTGATCTCTGCCACCCCTGTAGTTCAAGTTTACCACAGTCTTTATACTCAACCACATTCAGTTCAACAGATGTGCCATTATTGGCCACTTCTACATAGTAGCCAGAGTGAGGTTTAAAAGTGCAAATCAGTTTATGACTCTTTTCTGCTTAAACTTGTCAAATGACTTTAATTGCTCTTCTCTTTGACCAAAATACTGTTTTTATGACTTGATTCCCATCCTTCTGGTCTCAGTTTAAATCAAGTTCCTCAAAGGGATCTACCTGAACCATGGTATCTAAGGATGTCTACCTGGTACTCATTTAATGTATTACCTGTTTCTTTGAAAACCAAGACTAAACCAAGTGGTAATGCTGTATTTGGGAAGTGCCAGACCAAGGCCATGGATTTAAGAATAAAGGAAAGTGAAGCAAGGAAAGATGGGAAGCAGACACAGGAGATGCATCCTTAGCCAGCTACTCCTTCATGGCTTCAAGACAGTGATATACCAGCATCTGCTGAGCCACATTCAATATCTTTGAACTGGCTGGACATAAAAATCATGCATCAAAGGGTAAAAGAAGTTGGGTGTTTCTGCTGTTTTCTCCCCTCTTCTCTTTCCTGTTTGTCAGTGTCTACTTCAGAGGGGAGTTGGTCCTCGGCATTTCTAGATTATGCCATAGCACCCCCTGACATCAGTTCATAAGCCCGGGATCCAAAGTGTGCCTTATGGAATTTCACTGATCCCTGGAAGTGGCAAGAGCCAGACACCCAGGCATGTGTCTGGAGACTTCAGAAGATAGAGCCACACGAGCCCAAATGGAATCCTCTGCTGTGGCATTTTCTGTGGCATAAGATGTATTGAGGGGGGCAAATGGGTGGCTCAGTTGGTTAAGCGACTGCCTTCGGCGCAGGTCATGATCCCGGAGTCCCTGGATCCAGTCCCGCATCGGGCTCCCAGCTCCATGGGGAGTCTGCTTCTCCCTCTGACCTTCTCCCCTCTCATGCTCTCTCTCCGTCTCTCAAATAAATAAAATCTTTAAAAAAAAAAAGATGTATTGAGGGTATGAGAGATCGGCGTGGCCAAGAAAATTAGAAGAAGTACTCAAGATGCACCAGACACACACCTTCCTGTTTTTATTTCTAGTACTTATTACAAATTGTAAGTAGCTGACACACTCACAAGGTTTAACTGAAGAGAGAAGAAATAAGAAGATCCAAAAGTGAAGCTTTCTAATCTTCCAGGAAGAGGAAGATTGGAAATCTGTTAGCGCTCTTCATCCTGAAAGGGCAAAGGTGAGAACCAGTGAGAGCTGGAGCTACAAAGAGCCATCTAAAAATGTTGCAGGACAGCAGGAAATAGTTGCTATTGAAACCTTGGAAAGTCCGATAAGGAACAGGAGTGGTAATAAATATTCTCAGCTGTAATCACCCCCCCCCATCTTCTCCTAGTGATGCTTCCCATTGGCTAAATCCAGTCAGAAGCTGGAGGGAGGGTGAGGGAGCCTAGTTCAGGAAGTTTGTAAGAGTTAGCGTTCCAGGGCGCCTGGTTGGCTCAGTGGGTTAAGGCCTCTGCCTTCAGCTCAGGTCATGATCTCAGGGTCCTGGGATAGAGCCCCACCTCGGGCTCCCTGCTCAGCGGGGAGCCTGCTTCCTCCTCTCTCTCTGCCTGCCTCTCTGCCTACTTGTGATCTGATCTCTCTCTCTGTGTGTCAAATAAATAAATAAAATCTTAAAAAAAAAAAAAAGAGTTAACATTCCAGGGCACAATGTGGGACAAGGAACAGTGGACAAATGGATCTGGAAATGGAGTTCCATTAGAATCTGTCCAGGGCTCATTAACGGTCATGTTGCTTGATATAAGTTTACCACCCTGTTTCAATATGAAAGAATGAATGGGTGAATGAATGGATTCAGAAAGTATGCTTCTAACCTTCAGCTTCACTTTTGGAAACTGTAGGAATGTTGAAACTCTGTAACACTCATATGTAATATTCCCCAGGAATACGGAGTTGCTGAAATAATGTATTACAAAACGAGGTAGAAATATCACTTCTACAAGAAAGTCTTCAGGATAGAAAATAATCAGGAATTTAAATATGTAAGTTTAATATTTCTATCTATACAAATTTTTACATTTCATTATGAATTACATCATGTATAAAAATGATATGTGTGTATGCATCCACATGTATATATGATATACACATACACACATATGTACCATTTAAGGAAGGACGTGAAAATATACACTTCTGTACTCACTGTACAGTTTAATAAATGAATCATTCCTTTGAAAGCATGTTTGTGCTTCTCCTTCATTACATGTATTTTATATTCACATTTGAAGTTTTAATCCATCTGGAAGTAATATTTCTATATGGTGTGAGGAAGGGAGGTATGTTTTCCTTCTTAAGACATTACAATTCACAAGTACTAAATAGACTGTCATTTTGTCATTCTCAATATCAATTCATATATCAGACTTCCATCTGTGCATGCCTTATCCAGGTTCTCCATTCTCTTTTGTTGGTCCATTTGTCTAAACTTCTGTTAATGCCACACTATCTTAATTTCAGTAGTTTTAAACTCACCCTGGATATCTGTTGGGGAAAGTCTTTTGCCTGGTTCTCATATTTCAGAGATTCCTCAGCAATTCTTGGCTCTTTATCCATCTATATTAATTTTATAGTAAGCTTGCCCAATTCCAGGAAAATATTTCTGTTGGGATTTTTTAAAAATAGAATTGTATTTTAAGGAAAATAATATAAATAAATCTCCTATTGTTAGCAGTATATTTCTTTCCATTTATTTAGGCCTACTTTAAGGTCTTTCAGTTTTACACTGTTATAATTTCCACGAAGTCTTTTATATCTTTTGGAAATCATTTTCCCTAGGAAACTTGTATTTTATGTTGCCTTTAGAAATGGGCTCCTTTTCCCCCCTCTATAAGTCACATATTCTAATTTGACTTTTGACCATTGATCTTCTGTTAGCCAACACTAATAAACTTTTTATTAACTTTAATAAATTTACTTTTTGTTTTTTGTTTTTTTTTTAGATTGTCATATCATTTGAGAAAAAAAGATAGTTCTACTTCTTCCGTCATGATCATTCCATGCTTCTTTTTATTCTGTACTGGCTAGAATCTCTGATACAATGTTGTTCGGAAGCATGGATTGTTATTGTTTATTTTACATAACTACTATTATCTTACCAACTTCAATGTTTAGATTTACTTCCTGAATTTCCTAAAAGGATTAAGGTACCGAGTTAATAATTAAAAGCACAGCGAACAAGATGCAGCCCCTACCCTGAGATCGGGGCATAGATTTGCCACTGGACTTAGCCACCCACATGCCACCCACCCCACTCTTGTTTACTCAAGCTACTGCAGAGTTTGAAGGTTCAGGAGCCTAATTTATGAGGGCAATTACCTCAGCTTCTGCCCTGTCCTCTCTAATTTTTAGTCAAACAGATTAGGAAAGTAAGGCGAGAGGTGGTGGAGAGAGAGAGAGAGATAGAGAGAAAGAGAGAGACCAGTTCCCTTATCCTCACACAGACTGATAAGGAGAAGGGTAACATTCTTTTTAAGCAGCAAATTATCTCTAGAAACGGTAGTGACTTTGGAAAGGAAAGCAGGCATTAAAATGAGCAAAGGAGGCAGAAAGAATGGAAAAACAGAGGAAGCAATTATTAGATCAGTTGTTTTATAACTGTTCTCTTTCCATTACTTACATTCTAAAATTTCCACTGTTTAGAAAATAGATATACCACCTTTTTGGTCCACTCCTCCTTCTATATACCAACTCTTCTTGTTCATGTCCACTCACATGATTTGGAAAAACAGAGTCACACTAACACTCCTTTTAGAACAAAAGGAATTAACATCATCCAGGCCAATAAGCAATCACGGGAACTCTCTGCATCCACCTTTGGTTCCTGAGAAGAAATAACCTTACATAGTCAACAACTTTTATATTCAGGATTTTCAATTACTAAATGTTTTCTGTATGTGAATTTTCAGGTAACTAAGGCTTAATCATTTGAACATATCATATATATGTGCATATACATAATCATTTTTGATGGAAATATTTCTAAAATGTATTGAAAACTTAGTTTCCTTACTTAACAGAATTTTCCTGACATAAGTTAATCTTTTCTTGATGACTCAGGGCCATTGGCATGGCTCAAATATAGTGATGCCCTCAGGGATGATTGTGGTACTAAGGGCTATGTGGCCAACACTTACTGGCCGTAGGCTGCTGGGCATTTCCAGTTAGTGTACCTTCTGTCTCCTCTCTTTCTGACACCTGTCACTTTTCAGTGAGCCTGCTTCTAACAACACCCTACTTTGCTGCTTCTAATTTGTTATCCACTGTAACCTTGGAAGAACTGGTGGTTGCCATGGGAAACCAGGCAACCAAAGTTATAAAATTGGTAACCTGAATATCCCTGGCTCTGGCCTGAAGAGGGTTTCATCCTTTGCGTTCAGAATAGTGAGGAGCGCAAGCATTGGACAATTTTCTTTCTTGGGGCTTTAGAGGCCTGGTTGGAGGTATTTAAGACATTGTACTTTTTTGAAACTGTAGCAAAAGGAAGAGAACTCTATTCGTAAAGACTTGGTACTCTTTGACTCATTCTTCGGGGGAAACAAAGAAGGATCCTGTGTTTTGCATGAATGTTGGTGAAGTTTCAGCCTATTCCATATGTAGAGACTGTCCCAGGCTGGAGCCCAGATTAAGTGAAACGAGGAAAACAGGACCACACTCTATCAGGGGTCTAAAGAAGAATTTAGTCAGCATGAGACTGTGGTCAGAAATGTTGCTTGAGGCAAGCCATTTTCTTAAAGACATTTATGGATCACCTGACTTGAAGAAACCAACCAATCATTTCAGAAGTTATTTGTTCTTGTTGTTAGACACCTGGAAATCTTAAGGGAATAGTCTTTGATTAATTAAACTAATTTTATAGATATCCATATGCTGCTAATAACCTTTTGATATTAGCATTGGGATTTTTCTTTAATTCCAAACTTACAGAATACGAACTATGGAAGACTGGCAAAATGTGTTCAAATATGTAAGAATTAGTATTTGATCACATCACTGGATTATCCTTTCTCTCTTCTGTATTTGGGCATGGAGCAATGAGAGGAACCAAGTTATCAAAAACCTCTCTGCTAGAGTAGGAAATACAGAAACCTATTTAGGCACTTCCTGACTTTAAATATAGAATCTGGAGAAAATGGCAGCAAATGGACTCAATCTGCAATGATTCTAGGATAATGTAAATCTCACCTAAGGCATAACCAGAACTTCAGAGAAAGGAGAAGCCCGCGGTTCAGGTGAACATCAAGTGATACATTTACAGGAGGAATAAATCCATCTAGTAGATAATGGGAATAAGGTGAGCATGACAGAATCCTCATTGCTGACTGGTAGTTCTACTCATAGTTCCATGGAAAGCCACTTCTGAGATGCCCTGCTTTATGAGAATGAGATTGTTTAACTAAGTTAGCTCACTACACAGAGAATAGTCATCTCTAGAATTAGTGAACAATAAATATGGTTCCCAAGTTTTTCCTAAGAATTTTCTCCCCCACTTAACTTAGTGGTTGCACTTAAATCTCGAAGACCCACCTTTTTCACATCCTTAGTAGAGTTTGAAACCTTGATTACCTGATGTGCTGGATGTCTTCCTTTTGTTCCCTCAGATTCAAGTTACATCCTCCTTCATAGCCCTGCTCTGTGGGGGGCACCTCTGGGAGGCTGACTTTTATAGATTTCATCAATAAGATTTCTTTCCCTTTGGCTTCTTGTTGATTTTGGCTAATTTCAGGGGCTATTAGGAGATGAAATAGTGGGAGAAGAATGAAATCAGAGTATTTGTTTCCTCTTTTTCTGTTTCAGAACAACTTGGCTGTTTCCTTGTGCTGGGAAGCCCTCTCTAGGCAACTACTATCCCCAGTGGTCCATTTCCTTCCTTTTCAGGCATTGTGGAGAGAGCTCCTAGCATTGCTGGCCTTGGGAGACTAACTATCCGCCTTTGGTTTCCCATATTCCTCTTCCGATATTTGTAAAAATTTTCTATATTAAAGTTCTTTCATTACCCCCTCTGAGTACCTCATTTATTTCTGCTAAGATGCTGGGACATCTGGCAAAGATGGAGGAATAAAAAGAGAAGATTTATGGGGGAGGAAGGAGACGGAAGCTGGGGAAGTATAACTCCTGGAACTTGTGTTGGATACGGAAAGCCCTAGTTATCCCACCACTGAGAAATATGATTTAGTATTATCTCGTGGTAAAAATAGAAACAAAAGATATGATGTCTTCATGAACGTATAGTACAGTGAAAAGGATATTTGAACTAAAATCAGAAGTCCTAGAGCCAAGTCAGAACTCTTCATTTTTATCTCTATATATTTTGGAAAGGCACTTAAGATCCTTGAGCTATTTTTCCCTATTAAATTGTTTGGCCCAAGGATAGAAAGAGATAATAATGAGGAAACACTTTATGAACTGTGTGGCACAGTACAAATAGTAGCTAGTATTGTTATTCCCTTAGATTCCCTACTTCCCCACAATCTTTTTATAGCACGTCCTAAATTATTTTCTGCAGAACACTAGTTTTGATAAATATATTTTTGAAAAGGAGCTTAAATCCAAGTAGGTTTGAGAAATACTGCATATTATAGTCTGTTTGGAGATACGTAATATAACTTTGTATTCTAAAGATCCTCATCATTGTGTATTAAAGAAGCCCATTTAACTTAGTCTAATCTAGCAGTTCCCAAATGGATGCACCCAGATGCCCTTACAACCTGCAACTTACATGATCATTTGTTTCATGGAACATGCCTGGAAAATGCTGTCACCCAAGGATTTCTCTGTTTACCCCAGATCCTTGGTGCCTTTTCACTCCAGACTAGCCTCCATAGGAGTGTATGTGTTATATATACAATTCCTTCAATCTCAAAGGATCAGCTCACCCAATGAATCACAATCAATTTTTTCCACAAAATCTATTTTTAAAAATCACATAGATGTTATATTCAATGTGAACTTGCCATCTCACAAGGAAGTAAAGTACTTCTTACAGTTATTTGGAATCACAACTACATAGAATGCAACTGGAAGGGTAGATTAGGGATGTCATATATGTAAAGTGGTTTGGAGCATATACAGTTTCTAGGGCACTGTGCACAGTGCAAACTTCCAACTTTCTTTTTCAGCAAAGAAATGCAAATGAGCGTGTATGATATCGATACAATTTTTTTTGTTTGGTTGGTTTTTAAAGATTTTTATTTATTTATTTATTTGACAGAGAGAGATCATAAGTAGACAGAGAGGCAGGCAGAGAGAGAGGAGGAAGCAGGCTCCCTGCTGAGTAGAGAGCCCGATGCGGGCTTTGATCCTAGGACCCTGAGATCATGACCTGAGGCGAAGGCAGAGGCTTTAACCCACTAAGCCACCCAGGTGCCCTCAATACAATTTTAAAGGTAAGGCAATTTCCATTCATTTTTAAAAATTTATTTTATTTTTATTAACATTTAATATATTATTTGTTTCAGGGGTACAGGTCTATGAATCATCAGTCTTACACAATTCACAGTGCTCACCATAGCACATACCCTCCCCGATGTCCATCACCCCACCACCCCATCCCTCCCACCACCCTCCACTCCACAACCCTCAGTTTGTTTCCTGAGATTAAGAATCTCTTATGGTTTGTCTCCTTCTCTGATTTTCTCTTGTTTCATTTTTTTCATTCATTTTTAAAGTAAATTTTCTATTAATTTCAGGACTTTATAGTAACAGTAAACTGATTGCTATTATGTATCTCTCAGCTCATTTCAATAGACACAGTTCAAGATAATTGCACAGTTTTTGTTGTTGTTGTTGTTGTT
>LNAC01001218.1:179999-201343 GCA_002007465.1 Ailurus styani | reverse complement strand
TTTTTTTTTTTTTTGGATTTTATTTATTTGACATAGAGAGAGAGATTACAAGTAGGCAGAGAGAGAGGAGGAAGCAGGCTCCCTGCTGGGCAGGGAGCCCAACATGGGGCTCGATCCCAGGATCCTGAGATCATGACCTGAGCCAAAGACAGAGGCTTTAACCCACTGAGCCACCCAGGTGCCCCAACAATTGCACAGTTGACCTGGAAGTAGATTCTTTCCTGATGGTAATGATGAGACCCTGAGGGACATTCTAGCCACTATTGAATGGAAATATAAGACTGTTTTCTCCAAGATTTTGGGTGTAAAGAGGGAGGGTAGAAACTGCTGGCAGAAGTCTGGCTTGTGTCACCAAGATGCTCATTTGTTCAAAGTGAAGTTCTCAGTAATCTTGTCTCACTCGACAGATTTCTATTTTGATTATTTCTACTGTTCCCCCTTTTCTCAGAAGCTCCCTAGCATTGTCGTTAAAAAGGGAACTAAACTTTGAGTCATAAATGGGAGTAAAAACAAGGAAATATTTAAACTTGAAAAGGAAATATCAGCATCCCTCCATCCTTTTTTAAATCTCTCTTTATCTACATGGCTGGAAAAGCACCATGGAACCTCAAGTGATCCACGGCGGACTTGGCTCTGCAATAATCAGGTAATAACCTGAGTTCTTGGGCATCACAAAATTTTTTCCGGGAACAACACACCGAACTAGATTTGTATTCAGATTCACGTAATTGCGTAAAATGTGTGTGTACTTCCCATATGCCAATAGGAACAGTAAAGCTGTTATGGAGGTTTTTCAAATGAAGACTTTGTAGGGAATGCCTTAAAGACTGTGTCATTATGATTCTTGATTTGTCTCTTCTCTGATTCTTACCTACCTAACCTTGAGGTGTATCAAAAAATGTGAATTTTCCAAAGGAAAACACCCAGGTACTTTACAAAGCACTGGACTCCAAAGCATTTGGATAGTGATTTTTTGAGGCTCAGGCAAATTCATTATAATTCTAGGTTTTCCCAAGTCTCCTATATATGCTTATCTATGGAAGTAACCTTTTATGTATTTTTCATTTTTTTAAGATTTTATTATTTGAGAGAGAGAATGAGTGAGAGAGAGAGAGAGAGAGCATGAGTAGGGGCAGAGTGAGGGAGAAGCTGACTCCCCTGCTGAGCAGGGAGCCTGATGCAGGGCTCCATCCCAGGACTCCAGGATCATGACCTGAGTCAAAAGCAGATGCTGAATCAACTAAGCCACTAGGTGCCCCTGGAGATAACATTTTAGAGAAAGTCTTGCCACATTCTTCAGCCCAGAGTTTGAGTGTTATGTTTAAAAAGTACTAAGAGACCACCTATATCAACAGAAGAGGATTTGTGGATGTCTAGAATGTCTGGGTCTTCTACATTGCTATGCTTGTGATTGGCTGAGATGATAAATAGAAAGAGGGTCACTGATTTGCCCTTCATTATGGGAAGTGACAAGGTGTGCTTATCACTAAGTAGACAGGAAAGACCCTAAGCAGTCAAAAGACAATAAAATACTTGCTTGTCTTAGAAATGCCAGTATGTCTTTAAGTGAAAGCTTGGTCCCTAGCAGGTCTGGTGGAGAAGATTAGATTAGCTGCCTATTCTAACTGGCAAAATACGAACCTGAATATGAATATGAAGTTTCAGGATCAGGGCATTATTTTATACAAAGGATGAATGGTTGATGTCTCCAGTAGTGACTCACTTTTTCGTGACAATGACATTTACCTTTAACACATCAATGGCCAGCTGTTCCCAGTAACTTTCTGGCTTTTGAGTGTGAAGTATACAATTTAAGCCCTTTCAGGAAGCAATTCTGTTTTTCCTCATTCCAAAAGACTGCTAAATTAGAATGCGTAGGTGTTTTGCTTACATCATCATTATACAGAAACAAGCATGTGATAAAGACTTTCACTTAAAAGTGATCACTGTTAAAATCATAATGATCATAATTAAATTCTTCTTATTAAGTGATTATTTATATGCATTCATGTAATAGTGGCAAAATAAGATTTTACTGCATTTAATTAACAAAATTAAAACACTGTTAAGGTAAAAATGGGTCAGAGTCCCAGTTGCTCCCCATGCTCTCTCTCTCCCTCCGTCTTTTCTCCCACTTTCTCCTTCTCACATATAGATGTGTGTGTATAAAAGTGTGTGATTCATATATAGAGATATGGGTCACGTCACATACATGTGTGATATGATACACACAGATGCACTGCTTTATATCTAGATATCTACATCTATATACACACATTAAGGATTTTTTTTCACAGCCTCTCTTTTCCTACCCAATAGTTATAATTCCATACCAGAATATACCCAGAAATAAGCCCCTAGTTCCCCTCTTTCGCCAACCAGAAAATTCTATCCGAGTGGAGAGGCTCTCTGTGACTGTGCGTGTGTAGCTCTTCCTATGGCTCTTAAACAGCAGGGGAGAATATTTTTCTAATCACTGTTGATGCTTCATCCTTGTAGAGAGAATCCAATCAGTCTAAACCCTAGCCTCTGTACACCCCTTTACTCACTCCGATGGGGGGAGAGGAATGGATTAAACTGATAGATGAATCTGGAAAGAATAATTTAGGCATGCTTGGTGGAGCTCCTCTCTTTTTCCTTTTGGGGATCCTGCGCAAAGGAAGCAGAAATTCAGCCCTCCTCCTATAGAGACATGCTGTGCTCTCAGAGCCCTGTACTCTGGGAACAGGAGCAGTAACTCTGTTCATATCCAGGGCTTAGTTATTAAGCCCTTTTGGCCCTGCCACTAAAGCATATCCTCTAGCTTAGACTTTTTGATGGAGTTTCCCAATTGATGTTCTATGAACAACTTCAGATACCTCACGATAGTGATCCTCGTGGGAGTTACAGTGACTGAGTGAGATGTTATGGCAGCTGGTGCACTGTACCATTCATTACTGGCCATAAGAAGCCTTATCTGTTTACCCAATCTCATAAAAACACTGTCATTCTTTATATGCCTTGAGACAAAAAAATAAAATAAAATAAAAAAACAACTTTGGGAAATATTTTTATCCACAAGAAAAGAGATATTTTGATGCTCCATTTGCTTCTCTTTTGTCTTAACTTGCTCAGACCAGAGAGGAAAGTAGGCTACTCTTTATTGAACTGCCTCAGAGATGTCAACTTTGGGGCTTATAGAATAATCTTTGCCTATTTTCCCCTCCTCTCTAAGGCTAGTCCTTCATTTTTCTCCTGATGAGTATAGTTTTTAGTGTGTGGCTCTTCGTTTCGGGTGCTTTCTTGGTGTTAGATACCTTCTTGTCTTCTCCCCTGCTTTGCAATAACTGGCATTTTCTGTGTATAATCACTGGCTTCACTTCATGCCTGTAGTTCTTTATAAAAGTAAATGTTTCTCAACAAAATATATGATGAATAGCTGGGCTATGGTGTCAGATAAACTTGGTTGGAATTCTCAAACACTTCATTTGACCTTGGGCATAATATGTAAACATTCAAAAACTTCGATTTCCTCATCTACCATATGGTGCCTATCTTACTGAGTTGTGAGAATTAAATGAGACTATTTTTTTTTTAAGATTTTATTTCTTTATTTGACACAGAGAGAGAGAGATCACAAGTAGGCAGAGAGGCAGAGAAAGAGGAGGAAGCAGGCTCCCTGCCGAGCAGAGAGCCCGATGCGGGCCTTGATCCCAGGACCCTGAGATCATGACCTGAGCCGAAAGCAGAGGCTTTAACCCACTGAGCCACCCAGGCGCCCGAGACTATTTTTAAGTGTGTAACATTCAAAGTAACATAAAGTGTGTATTTGGGAAACATTAACTATTATTACATTAAGAATAGAGATGTGCAAAAAGTTAGTAACTTAGAAATCCTAGGGATGTCCTATGACATCTATTACTTTATCAATGAAAAACCTTTTTCATCTTATTTAATCATAGATGATTGAATAATTAGAAATCAGAAATCAAATTAAAAATAAAAATATTGTCATTTTCTTTGTGTGCCTTGTTACTAAAAAGATTGGGAAATGACAAAAAATGCAAAAACAAATGAAAAGATTACAAAAATTCAGCAATTTGAGGTCATTAAGTGTAAGGGGAAACAATGTTCTACACTTCAATGGTTTCTGGTAGTATCACCATCTTATAGAAAAACAGAAAGATTTATATTGATAATCTTGTTCATGAATCATAAAGAAAATGTTACTGTAGACCATGGAAAGAAAAGGAAGTTGCTTTAAAGCATTTTGGAATCACTTGTATTAAAATAGTCACAAAAAATTCACATAATGGGGAAGACTTTTATAGAAATGTACTTGTGGGAAACTCTCATTCTCTAATGATGCCAGTGAAGGAGATATTCTTTGAAGAATAACTTCTATATGCACATTGCTTTTAACTGTTCAAAAAACTTTCATATCTCTCTATAGATCTTATTTTGACCTTGTAACAACCTTATGAAGTATCTGGTCAGATATCGTCATCTCTATATGAAAAATAAAGACATGTAGATGAGGAAAACTTGAAAGGATACTGAAACTAGAAATTTCTCTCCACAGAGATGGAATAGCTGAAGAGCTATAGTCTCACTCTCCTCTTAGAAATGTTATTATATTTATCAAGTAGATTTTCTAATAACCCATATTTTATCTTTATTTGAGCTTTCCTGTTTCTTTAAGGTAGACTTCAATATAATTTATTTTTACAGAAAATGACATAAGTTTCATCTGGTTTTGAATAGCCATGTTGAATATTTTTAAATGATGGCATTGAGACAAATAATAAAGTTACCACTCCTTGAATCTCATATAATGTCTATAGATTATCTTATTTAACCCTCACAATAATTGTGAAATATAGGTCTCATTATTCCCATTTTACATATCAAGAAAACACAAAAATATGAATCCAAGTATTCAGATCTTCAAAAGCCATGTCATTTATATGCTCACATGTTATTTTAGACAGTGAGTCTTTAGAGTAACTATCAAGAATGACCCAGAGCCAGAGCATTGAGTATTGAATTTATCTATAAATATCTTTGGCTCACCTTCAGGAAAACATGAATTCAAAACAAAGCATGATGTGTGGAAAAGCCCGATAAATGCTTCAAAATTTGGAAAATGTTTCAGCTTTTCTGAGAGGTGCATTCATATACAGTTCATTTGACCCTGAACTTCAGTTGTTCCCAAGAATCTAACAAGAAGTCTCTGCTGAATCAAGGAACACTTGCAGAACATCTTCATAGAATTATAAACCAATGTTCTTATAATCACCATCAACCCCAGCCATAACCTATAAAAAGAGCATGCTGAAATGCCATTCATCAGATTCTGGTCAACACAGAAAAAATATAAAAGGCAATCAAGAGCAGGTCAGTGTGAAAGTAAAAGGCAAATGCCACCCACCAGCTGCCGTATTTCTTCTCCTTTCGTGGACAGACATATCACAACATCAGTTTCTATCTGTAAGAAGAGCTGGAGATCTAGATATTCCACAATTAAGAATGAAGCAGAGACCTCTTGCTCAAGTTATGTCTTAGGAACCCCAAAACATCTATATTTTTAAATGTGACTCATACTTTCAGAACACAAACATATATCAAGTTTCCTTCCTATGAACGTACTTTTCATGAAGGTTCAGGTATCGTTCAGGACATAAGGGGACATTGTACCTTCAAAGTGGACATCAGGAAAAAGTGCCCCCCCCTTTTTTTGCAATTACTGATTACAGAGATAACAGGAAGAAAGACTTAGAAAATGATTCATTATGCACTATCATTTTAGTCAACAACAGTTCCATCACTGTGTTAAGTGAAGGGAAGGAGACAAAAGAAAATCCAAGATTGAAGACCTTGCCCTGGGTAAATTGAACAAACTCGTTGGAGGGCCAAGGCTTACATCAATGAAGTTATCACTCATACTGCTGCTGATGTACAGTGAAAATTCTCTTTCTCAAGAAATCACAACCTAAATTGGACAAATAATCTACTGTGTGAAATAATCAGAAACACACCCAAGTGGACTTACAGGACTAGCAGCCTGGCGTGACTAACAGAATGAGTGCTTTGAGTCATATTCAGACACCTTCAAGTGTTTTAGCAGAACCTTTCTGAATAGGTGAATGCTCTGAAGGGGGAAGTGGGATACAATTCAGTCAACCCTCCCTGCTTGTTTGATCTTGCTTTGTCTGATGGTCTGTGGGCTCTCTTGTCCTTTCTAATCCTTTGATAGAGGATCGATCCTAAACAACCATAATAAGACGTGCTGATATCCAGGACCTAAATCCCGTAGGTATGACACCTTTCACTGCTCAGCATTCGAGAAAACTGATGTCTGTGCCTGTCTTCCTGCCAGCTTTCTCTCACTACAGATTATTCCTTTTTCTTCTTTGAGCCTCAGTGCTTTACATCGCCTAAGGATAAACCTGGCACTTTTTACAATCCATGATCCAATTAGCAGAGAAGGGAGCAGCTCAGCTTGCAACAACACACAGACTCTGGTATGAGCCCCACAGAGAAAAAGCAACACTTAAGACACTCTTTATGCATAGCTGTCTACCTGTTCTCTCTGTGATCTTAGAGCAAAGGCCTGGGGAACTTTGTTAGCTGCCCAAGGTTACCATTCAAGTCTGGGTGGATGGAAAAGGAATCATATAAAATGTTTCTATTGGTGCATGTTCACTAAATACCTCTCTCACTCTGGACCTTTCTAATAGCCATTTACTTTGTGTGTGTGTGTGTGTGTGTGTGTGTGTGTGTGTAGGGAAAGAGAGTCTTACTTGAGAATAAAACTCACAGGAAGGTGTGTACTTATATACTGAACTAGAAGATACCACTGCATAGCTTTTCATATTTTTTTATCCTGAAGCTTAGGAAATTCTACTTCCTGTATATAAATTGCCTGGGGTTGAAGATGAGGAGACTGGGTCCTTTTTTTGAAGTAGAACAGAGCTTAGAATGATCTTAGCTCATTGAATGTTTTAAGAAGTATTGCTCATGCAACAGTATTTGTTAAAGGCTGGAGGAGATGCAAAGAAACACAGGATTCTTTTCCTGCTCTCTAGGGCTGTATGTCTAGATGAGATATTTATCATTCACACATTCTCAATTTGCTATTTGCAGGCATCAGTTTGACTAGTGGTTCTCAAGCAAATACAGTACCACCAGTCATCAGAGATTTTTCTGTTTTTGTCTTGTTTTGTTTGTTTGTTTTAATGATTGGAGTGTTCTAACCTGGTGTGCACACGGTGGTCATACAGGAATCACCTTAGGGATCAAGGATGCTAAACATAATGCAGTGCTTCTCAAAAGAGAAAAAAATTATCTGATACAAAATGTCAAAAGCAACCCTCCTACTTATGAATGAGAAACACCGTGGAGAGTTTTCCATATCAACTTCAGGCTCTTTACCTTGGTATAGCCCCACGGTCCATTCTTTAGGACAGCAAAGCAGAATTCCTGTGTTGGGACTGTACCAGCCAGCTCAGGGAAGCTATGCAGCAGTAACAAACAAGCCAACAATTTCAAGGGCTTGAGACAATAAGGCTTGTTTCTCTCTCGTGCCCCATATCCATTTTGGGGTCTCTTAGGGATCTTATCCATGTATATATGAGGTCCAGGCTAAAGGATAGCCCCTTTCTGGAACATTGTCAATCAGGAGTCAGAATAGGACATGAAGAACCATGAGTTACCTTTTAAATGTCTGCTTGAATGTGGTGCATCATTTCCACTCGCATTTCTTTGACTAACACAAATCACATGACTAGCCCTGATATCAGCGCGGCACAAATGTATAAATCCTCTTTCAGGGAGGCACAGCAAATATTTTGAACAATAATTCAATCCACTTGAGAGAAAGTGGGACAGAGAAAGAGGTTTCTATTGTAACAGCTTCTTAAAATCGTCTCTAAAAAGAAAATCTACCTCTGATCACTAACCCAGAACAAGTAATGCTCTGACTCCCTTAGCACCAAGCTTCAGAAGAATAAGCTGGAAACTTAATGGGAAGAATGAAAAATCAAATCAATTTTGTCTATGTCAAAAATATATTTCTCTCTCTAGGAATCTCCCAAGCCTAGAAGCATTATGGTTTGCTCTTCCAGTTCCTGTTGTATCTTCTTGAAAGTGAGTGAAACTTAACCAAGATTTCCAGAGCTATCATAATCCCCATTTTCCTCTTCCCTATCTAGCTTCTCCATCTTGATAAAAAAGTGTGAATAATCATGAGGATTTTCTTTTAGGCCTTCATCTTTTTTTTTTTTTAACTTTGTGTGCTCCCTGAGAGACTATGTCTAATTTTGACACTCTGCTGATCAATAAATGATTTTTAAATCTGAGTGGACTGTCTTCTAAGCTTCGATGACACATTTTATTTTAGCTATTGAACTTTTTCATCATCAGATCAACAACATTTGAAACCAGACTGTCTTTTTCTACACCCTTTACTGCGCTTCTTCTGCCAAATCAGATTTGCCTTCTATCAGTGGTACTGCCATTATCCTAGTCATTCAGGCCTAATGCTTTGTATTGTCTTTTGGACTTAACTCTCCTTGGCCTTCACTCAATTCTATACAAATAATCACTCCTTCCTGTCAATTACTCATGTACATTTTCTCTTTTCTTATCAGTCCCTAGTCATGGGGATCAAAAATACATCTTTTCCAGATGGGCAGGGTATCCTGTGCACCAGAAATAGCATAATTCATTAACCTTCATAAGAAAAACTTAAGGGTTATAGATATGAACTTGAAATTGTATTTACAAGTAATAAATGTTAATGTTTATTATTAAAAATTTTAATAGTCTCATTTTATGACATTGACAATATGCACATGAACACTGGTATCATGGCTTCTCAGTTAACTCTACAGTTGCTCTGTTGCACATTGGCAATACCAGATAGACACACGCAGCTGATACATTTAGTGACAGCACCAACATTTTTGAATGCAACAGAATCGGATTAATAAGAAAAAAGGTCTAAGTTATATGGTTTCTGAAGGAACATAGAAGCTGGTATTGTAAATTGGGTAAATCTCAAAAAATTTTTAACTACTAAAAATGAATGAGAGTAGGGAGCACCTGGTTGGTTCAGTCGTTAAGCATCTGCCTTCAGCTCAGGTCATGATCCCAGTGTCCTGGGATTGAGCCCCTCATTGGGTTTCCTGCTCAGCAGGAAGCTTGCTTCTCCCTCTTCCACTTCCCCTGCTTGTGTTCCCTCTATTGCTGTCTCTTTCTCTGTCAAATAAATAACTAAAATCTTTAAAAAAGTAAAATAAAATAAAAATGATTTAGAGTGTATAGAAATCATTTTGACGAGCTCGTGTTCAAATGTTATTCTCTGTAGACTCCCACCTATAAAAATTGTCTTATTAAACAATTTGTGTAACTTATGCCGGTTTTCAGTTGATTAATATGGATGAATTTTCCTCATGCTTCTTACATCCTTTACTTGTCTAAATTGAGTATGAGTTCTCATGGATGTTATTGTGATACATATTTTAGAACTTTTTACTCTGAAATTTTGATTTTACGATATTCTTGCAGGAAATGCAAAGAATTATGAAATAGAAATTTCCTTTGAGGGCGCCTGGGTGGCTCAGTGGGTTAAAGCCTCTGCCTTCGGCTCAGGTCATGATCTCAGGGTCCTGGGATCGAGGCCCGCATCGGGCTCCCTGCTCAGCGGGGAGCCTGCTTCCTCCTCTCTCTCTGCCTGCCTCTCTGCCTACTTGTAATCTCTCTTTCTCTGTGTCAAATAAATAAATAAAATCTTTTAAAAAAAAAGAAATTTCCTTCAAAGATCCATAGTTTAGGGGTGCCTGATGGCTCAGTTGGTTAAGTGTCTGCCTTTGGTTCAGATCATGATTCCAGAGTCCTGGGATCAAGCCCTATGTCAGGCTCCCTGCTTCTTCATCTCCTTCTGTCCCTGGCCCTGCTCGTGCTCACCCACATCCTCTCTGTTTCTCAAATAAATAAGTAAAATCTTTAAAAAATTCATAGTTTAAATAGAATAAAATAAATAAGAGTTAAATAAAATTGTTGGTTTTTTAGAAGTTATGAATACTAGAGTACTAAACATGTTAATCAAATTTAGATTTCAAAATATAAGCTAGTACCTATTATTCTTTGGATTGTCATTGAAATTTTATAACATTTACTGTCTCAAAGAAGGCATAATGTTCCTCTTGAAGTTATTTAGCTAATACGAAATCTCTTCATATTCACACTCACTCTCAATCTATTATTTATTCACCCCTTGAAAATTCTCAATTTTTATAATTAAAATTAATTGTTTTGACAATGATTGCTGTGCTTTATTTCTCCTCATATCTTATCTACACCTTTATTGGCTGAATGCTCTCTGGAAATCTGTAGACCTCTCTGCTTCAGGTTTCTCATCTATAGCAAAATACATAAAGTTCTTAGGAAAATTATTGACATACAGCATAAGTTTACATACGCTAAAGGTGATAAGTTTTGTAAATGATGTGAAAAATATGTGTTTTGTTTGCATGAGATATTACAAAGTCATTATTATCTTAATTTGTAGTTGAAGAAACTGAGGCTCAGATCACTCCAGAGACTCACTTAAGTAGAAAAACTAATTTGAAGGGGCTCGAGTGGCCCCACAGACTATTTTTCCTCTCTGATTCTCAAGATCAATGGATGTTTTTCTCAGAACTTCAAAAAATATGGAAAACTTAGAGAAACCAGGACATATATCAGTAATGAAGAATTTCAAATATAGTGTTAAAAACTTTCCCTTCATTTCTTGTTTAAGTGTAGACTGCCCTTGTGTTGTTATTTACACCTTCCTAGGTAGTGTATCTTATTTCCCCTACCAGGCTGTAAACTTTCTGAGGGAAGAGACTAGACAGTGTGCTATTTGGTATCATTTGCAGTACTTAATTAAATGGTATGCTAATAACTTAAAAATAAATATGTTTTAATAGCTTAAATTGATTTAATTGATGTGAAAGCAATACTGTGATATAAACAGGAAAGATACTATATTTTATTGATGAGGAACTTTAGAAGGAGTGAGGTCAAGGTGTTTATCTAAGAGCACATATCTTGATCACAGAAACCTGGGTTCACTGTTACCAGTTAATCCTGATTAGGTATGTGTTGAATAAAGAAATGTCCTAGAGATGGGGCACCTGGGTGGCTCAGTCGGTTAAGGGTCTGCCTTTGGCTCAGGTCATGTTTCCAGGGTCCTGAGATAAAGGCCTGCCTGCATGGGGCTCCCTGCTCAGCAGGGAGTATGCTTCTCCTTCTCCCTCTATCCACTCCCCCTGCTTCTGTGTGCTCTCTCGCTCTCTCAAATAAATAAATGGACTCTTGAAAGAAAGGAAGGAAGGAAGTAGGAGGAAAGAAAGAAAGGAAGAAAGAAAAGAAGGAATATCTTAGAGAAGACTGACTGACTTATTTCACTTAGCATAAAATAGATTTTGTTCTATTTTATGACCTAGTAATATTCCACTGTATATGTATACCACATCTTCCTTACCCATTCATCATTCAATGGACATTTGGGCCATTTCCGTAATTTGGTTATTATAAGTAATGCTACATCAGGATGAATGTATCCCTTTGAACAAGCATTTTTGTATTCTTTTGGTAAATACTTAGTAGTGCAATTGCTGGATCATAGGATCATTCTATTAATAACATTTTGAGGAACCTCCAAACTGTTTTCCAGAGTGACAGCCCCCGTTTACATTCCCACCAACAGTGCAAGAAGGTTCTCCTTTCTCCACTTCCTCACCAACACCTATTGTTCCTTGTGTTTTTGATTTTAGCCATTCTGACAGGTGTGAGGTGATATCACATTATAGTTTTGATTTGTATTTCCCTGATGATCAGTGATGTTGAGCATGTTTTCATGTGTCTGTTACCATCTGGATATCTTCTTGGGGAAAATGTCTATTCACACCTTCTGCCCATCTATTAATTGGATTATTCATGCTTTGGAGTGTTGAGTTTTATAAGTTCTTTATAGATTTTGGCCACTAACCCTTTATCAGAAATGTCATTGGCAAATATTTTCTCCCATTTAGTAGGTCGCTTTGTAGTTTTGTTGATTTTTTCCTTTGCTATGCAGAAGCTTTTTATCTTGATAAAGTCCCAATAGTTTATTTTTGGCTTTTGTTTCCCTTGCCTCAGGAGACATATCTAGAAAGATGTTGCTATGGCCCATGTCAAAGAGGTTACTACTTTTGCTCTCCTCTAGGAATTTTATGTATTCCTCTCTCACATTGAGGTCTTTCATCCGTTTTGAATTTCTTTTTGTGTGTGCGGTGTAAGAAAGGGGTTTGGTTTTATTCTTCTGCCTGTGGCTGTCCAGTTTTCCCAGCACCATTTGTTGAAGAGACTGTCTTTTTCCCATTGGATATTCTTTCCTGCCTTGTTGAAGATAAGTTGACCATATAGTTGTGAGTTCATTTCTGAGTTTTCTATTCTGTTATGTTGATTTGAGGGTCTGTTTCTGTGTTTTGATTACTAGAGCTTTGTAATAAAACTTGAAGTCCAGAATTGTGGTCCCTCCAGCTTTGCTTTTCTTTTCTTTCTTTCCTTTTTTTTTTTGGTATTTATTTATTTACTTAGTTCAGTTAGCCAACATATAGACATCATAAGTTTTTCTTGGAGTGTTCAGTGATTCATTAGTTGCACATAACACCCAGTGCTCATCCCAACACGTGCTCTCCTTAATACCCATTACACAGTTACCCCCTTCCCATACTCCTCCCTTCTGTAACCCGCAGTTTGGTTCCTGGAGTCCAGAGTCTCTCATAGTTTTTCTCCTTGTGGGAATGCAAGCTGGTACAGTTACTCTGGAAAACAGTGTGGAGGTTCCTTAAGATGTTAAAACTACAGCTTTGCTTTTCTTTTTCAAAATTGCTTTGGCAATTTGGGGTCTTTTGTGGTTCCATAAAAATTTTAGGATTGTTTCTTCTAGCTCTGTGAAAAATGCTCTTGGCCAGACACATGAGAAAGTGCTCAACATCACTAGCCATCAGGGAAATACAAATCAAAACCACAGTGAGATACCACCTCACACCAGTCAGTATGGCTAAAATCAACAAGTCAGGAAACAACAGATGTTGGCGAGGATGCGGAGAAAGGGGAACCCTCCTACACTGTTGGTGGGAATGCAAGCTGATGCAGCCACTCTGGAAAACAGCATGGAGTTTCCTCAAAAAGTTGAAAATAGAGCTACCCTATGACCCAACAATTGCACTACTGGATATTTACCTTAAAGATACAAAGGTAGTGATCCTCAGGGGCACATGCACCCGAATGTTTATAGCAGCAATGTCCACAATAGCCAAACTATGGAAAGAACCTAGATGTCCATCAACAGATGAATGGATAAAGAAGATGTGGTATATATACACAATGGAATACAATGCAGCTATCAAAAGAAATGAAATCTTGCCGGTTGCAACGAGGTGACATGGATGGAACTAGAGGGTATTATGCTGAGTGAAATAAGTCAATCAGAGAAAGACAATCATATGATCTCTCTGACATGAGGAACTTGAGGGGCAGTGTGGGGGTTGTGGGGGTAGGGAGGGAAAAATAATGAAATAAGATGGGATGGGGAAGGAGACAAACCATAAGAGGCTCCTAATCTCACAAAACAAACTGAGGGTTACTAGGGGGTGGGAGGGTAGGGATAGGGTGGATGGGTTATGGACATTGGGCAGGGTTTGTGCTTTGGTGAATGCTGTGAAAGGTGTAAGCCTGATGATTCACAGACTTGTACCCCTGGGGCAAATAATAATAATTAAAAAATGCTGTTGGCATTTTGATAAAGATTTAATTAAATATGTAGATTGCTTTAAGTAGTGTAGATATTCTAACAATATTTGTTCTTCTGATCATGCACATGGGATGTCTTTCCATTTCTTTGTGTCCTATTCAGTTTCTTTCATCAGCGTGTTATAGTTTTCAGAATATAGATCTTTCATCTCTTTGGTTAGGTTTATTCCTAAGTATTTTATAGGTTTTGGTGCAATTGTAAATGAGACTGATTCCTTAATTTCTCTTTCTGCTGCTTCATTATCACTGTATAGAAATATAACAAATTTATGCATGCTCACTTATCATCCTGTGACTTTACTGCATTTGTGTATCAGTATCATGTCATCTGCAAAACCTGAATGCTTCACTTCTTCCTTGCTGACTTGGATGCCTGTTATTTGTTTTTTTTTTTCCATGTCTGATTGTTGTGGCTAGGATTTCTAGTACTGTGGTGAATAACAGTGGTAAGGGTGGACATCCCTGTCTTGTTCCTGACCAGAGAGGAAAAATTCTCAATTTTTCACCATTGAGGATGATATTAGCTGTGGCTTTTTCATATATGGCCTTTATTATGTTGAGGTATTTTCCCTCTGCCCCTGCTTTGTTGAGGATTTTTATTGTGAATTTGCCTTACACTTTGTCAAATGCTTTTCTGCATCTATTGAAAGGATGATATGGTTCTTATCCTTTCTTTTATTAATGTGGTATATCATATTGATTGATTTGCAAATATTGAACTACACTTACAGCCCAGGGATAAATCCCCCTTGATCATGGTGAATGATTCTTTTAATGTACTGCTGGATTCAGTTTGATAGTGTTTTTTTCTTATTATGTTCGGTTAGCCAACATATAGTACATCCTTAGTTTTTGCTGTTGTGTTCAATGATTCATTAGTTGTGTATAATCAGTGCTCATCATCACACATGCCCTCCTTAATACCCATCACCCAGTTACCCTATCCCCCCACCCACCTCTGTTCTGTAACCTTCAGTTTGGTTCCAGGAGTCCAGAGTCTCTCATGTTTTGTCTGCCTCTCTGATTTTTTTCCATTCAGTTTTCCCTCCCTTCCCTTGTGGTCCTCCCTGCTATTCCTTATGTTCCACATATGAATGAAATCATATGATAATTGTCTTTCTCTGATTGGCTTATTTCACTTCACATAATCTCCTCCAGTTCCTCCAGGGTATTCATCCTTTCTGATGGCTGAGTAATATTCCATTGTATATATGAACCATATCTTCTTTATCCATTCATCTGTTGAAGGACATTTCAGCTCCTTTCAAAGTTTGGCTATTGTGGACATTGCTGGTATGGACATTGGGGTACATGTGCTCCTTCTTTTCACCACATCTGTATCTTTGGGGTAAATAACTCATAGTGCAGTTGCTGAGTCACAGGGTAGCTCTAATTTTTATCTCTTAAGGAACCTCCATACTGCTTTCCAGAGTAGCTGTACCAGCTTGCATTCTCACCAACAGTGTAAGAGGGTTCCCTCTTCTCCACATCCTTGCCAACATTTGTTGTTTCATGTTTTGTTAATTTTTGCCATTCTAACTGGTGTAAGGTGATATCTCATGGTGGTTTTGATTTGTATTTCCCTGATGGCTAGTGATGTTGAACATTTTTTTTAATGTGTCTGTTATCCATTTGTATGTCTTCTTTGGAGAAGTATCTGTTCATGTCTTCTGCCAATTTTTTGACTGGATTATTTGTTTTTTCAGTGTTGATTTTGAGAAGTTCTCTTATAAATCTTGGATACCAGTGCCTGCAGTGTCATTTGCAAATATCTTTTCCCCATTTTGCGGGTTGTTTCTCTGTTTTGTTGACTGTTTCCATTGCTGTGCCCAAGCTTTGTCTCTTGATAAAGTCCCAAAAGTTCATTTTCGCTTTTGTTTCCCTTTCCTTTGGAGATGTGTGTTGAAAGAAGTTGCAGTGGCCAGTGTTGAAGAGGTTACTGCCTATGTTCTCTAGGATTTTGATGGGATTCCTGTCTCACACTTAGGTCTTTCATCCATTTTGAGGTTACCTTTGTGTGTGGTGTAAAAGAATGGTCCAGTTTCATTCTTCTGCCTGTGACTATCCAAGTTTCCTAGCACCATTTATTGAAGAGACTGCCTTTTTCCCATTGGACATTCTTTCCTGATTTGTCAAAGATTAGTTGACCATAGAGCTGAGGGTCCCTTTCTGGGGCCTCTATTCTGTTCCATTGATCTATGTGTATGTTTTATTGAGAATTTTTGCATCCATGTTCATCAGGGATATTGGCTTAGTGGAGTCTTTATTTTCTTTTTTTTTTTTTCTTTTTTTTTTTAAAGATTTTATTTATTTATTTATTTGACAGAGAGAGATTACAAGTATGCAGAGAGGCAGGCAGAGAGAGAGGAGAGAGGAGGAAGCAGGCTCCCCACTGAGCAGAGAGCCCGATGCGGGCCTTGATCCCAGGACCCTGAGATCATGACCTGAGCCGAAGGCAGAGGCTTTAACCCACTGAGCCACCCAGGCGCCCGAGTCTTTATTTTCTGTATCAGGGTAATGCTGGCCTCATAGAATGAATTTAGAAGTTTTCCTTCCTTTTCTTTTTTCTTTCTTTCTTTTTTTTTTTTTTTGAAATAATTTGGGAAGAATAGCTATTAACTCTTTGTTAAGTGTTTTTGCAAAATTCACCTGTGAGGCCATCTGGACCTGGATATTTGTTTCTTGGGAGATTTTCCATTACTGATACAATTTTTTTGCTGGTTATCAGTCTGTTCAAGCTTTCTATTTCTTCCTGTTTCAGTTTTGGTAATTTATAGGTTTCTAGGAATTTATTCAGTTCTTCTAGGTCGTCCAGTTTGTTAGCATATAGCTTTTCATAATATTCTCTTAATCACATTTATATTTCTGTGCTATTGGTTGTTATTTATCCTCTCCCACTTGTGGCTTTACTTATTTGGGTCCTTTCTTTTTTATTTTTGATAATTCTGGCTAGGGATTTATCAATTTTATGAATGTTTTCAAGAACCAGTGTTGCTTTAGTGACTCAGTTGATTAAGCATCTGAGTCTTCATTTAGGCTCAGGTCATGATCTCCAAATTATGAGGTCGAGCCCTGTTTTGGGCTCCATGCTCAGCACAGTCTGTTTGGGATTTTCTCCCTCTCCCTCTGCCCCTCCCCCTGCTTGCTGTCTCTCAAATAAAATAAATAGATACAATATTTAAAAAAATGAACCAGTTCTTGGTCATATTGATCTGTCTTATTGTTTTTATTTCTTGTTTTTTTTTATTTCTATATCATTTATTTCTGCTCTAATCTTTTTTTTTAAGATGTTATTTATTTATTTGACAGAGAAGGTGAGAAAGCACAAGCAGGCAGAGTAGCAGGCAGAGGGAGAGGGAGAAGCAGGCTCCCCGCTTAGCAAGGAGCATGGCGTAGGGCTCGATCCCAGGACCCTGTGATCATGACCTGAGCTGAAGGCAGTAGCTTAACCAACTGAGCCACCCAGGTGCCCCACTGCTCTAATCTTTATTATTTCATTCCTTCTGCTGGCTCTAAGCTGCATTTGTTGTTCTTTTTCCTGGCTCCTAAATTTAGGTATAAGGTTAACTTATGTATTTGAGATTTTTCTTGCTTCTCGAAGTAGATGTATATTGCTGTATATTTCCCCATTAGAATTTCTTTTGCTGTGTCCCAAAGGTTTGGGACCATTGAGTTTTTTTTTTTCTTTCTTTCTTTCTTTTTTTTTTTTGAGATTTTTATTTATTTATATGAGACAGAGAGTGTGAGCAAGAGAATGAAAGGGGTAGCAGGCATTAGGCAGAAGGAGAAGCAGACTCCCCACTGAGCAGGGAGCCCAAGGTAGAGGTTGATCCAAGAACCCCAAGATCATGACCTGAGCCAAAGGCAGGTGCTTAACCTATTGAGCCACCAAGGTGCCCCTGGACTATTTTGTTTTCATTTTCATTTGTTTCCATGTATTTTCTCATTTCTTCTTTAATTTCCTGGTTGGCCCATATATTCTTTGGTAGCATGCTGTTTAACCTCCAGGTATTTGTGGTCTTTCCAATTTTTTTCTTGTGGTTGACTTCAGTTCCATAGCATTGTGGTAAAAAAATATGAATGGTATGCTCTCAGTCTTTTTTGTGCTTGTTGAGGTCTGATTTGTGACCTAGTATGTAATCTATTCTAGATAATGTACCCATGTGCGCTTGAAAAGAATATGTATTCTGTAAATATATTTGTTAAGTACATCTGGTCCAGTGTGTCATTTAATACCATTATTTCCTTGTTGCTTTTTGCTTAGATAATCTGTCCATTGTTGTAAATGGGGTGTTAAAGTCCCTTGCTATTACTATATTATTATCAATGAGTTCCTTTATGTTTGTTATTAATTGTTTTATATATTTGGGTGCTCCCTTGCTGGGGGCATAAATACCTCCCTGTTGAAATGTCCCCTTTATTATGAAATAGTACCCTTCTTCATCTCTTGTTACAGTCTTTATTTTAAAGTCTAGTTTTTCCAATACCAGCACTGCTACTCCAGCTTTCTTTTGACAAAATGTTCTATTTTTTAAAATACTTTTAGGACTGGCACGTATTTTACTTCAGAAATTTCAAATGACATAATAATAACAACAACACAACAGCAGCAATAATAATAAAAATAAGCAAGAACTAACATCTATTTAGTGTTTACAATGTTCTAACACTTTATTAAACATTTGCATATAGTATTTTATTTAGTACTCATTATTGTAAACCTATGAAGTAGATGTAACTTTCTGAACCTTTCAGTGAAATATAAATATACATAAAGAAAAAAGCACAAATCTTATGTAAATGTTCATAAAATGGATGCACCTCAATAAATGATATCCAAACAAAAAAGTGAGCATTAGGAGAAACCCAGAAGACTTCCTCATAGCTCTTTCTGGCTATCCCCTCCCCATAGTAACTACTTCATTAACTTCTAACAGCACAGATTAGTGCTACCTATATTTGAATATCATATAAACAAAATGATACAATCTGTGGTTTTGGTGCTTAGGTCTCTCTCCCCCACCCCTTTTTTTTTTAAATATTGTGTTTGTAAGAACCATCCATATTATTTTATGTCACAGTAACTTCTTTATTATCATTGATATATAATGTTTCATTGTGTTTTCATACTGCTTTGTAACATATCAATCTAAATACAGTACCTTAAAACACAATCATTTTATTATATCTCATGGTTTTATGAAACAAGAAGTTGGACAGAGCTTGGCTGTGCAGTATTCCTGCTCCATGTGGCACCAACTGAGAGCACACATTGATATGTTGGTATGGATGGGCTGGTCTGAAGGATTTAAGAAAGTGTTACCAAACTCTAGAAGAAATGGCTAGAAATGGCAGAAATGGCTAGAAGGCTGGGCTTAGCAGGAAATTTCTATTATAAAATCAAAAACATTTGTTCTGTGGAAGATATTGTTAAAATGTTAAAAGAATGAAAAGACAAACCATCAATTAGAAAATATTTGCAGAACATGTCTGATAGAGCAGGCAGAATAATGTCCTCTACGCCCTCCCCCCTGCAAAAAAATCTCTGAAACCAATGAATATGTTACTTACAAGAAAAATGAGGCTTTGAAGATGTGACTAAGTTAACCACCTTGAAATGGGGAGAATATCTTGGATTTTCTAGTAAACCCAATCTAATCTAATGAGTCTTTAAAAGCAGGAAAACTTTCCTGCTAGAGCACAGGGAGACATAACTATAAAAGAATGGTCATAGAGATGTGTGTTGCTAGCTTGAAGATGGAGGAGAGGGGACATGAACCTAGGAATGTGGGCAGCTTCTAGAAGCTGGAAATCAAGGAAATGGATTCTCCCACACAGCTTAGAAGAAGGAATCATAGTTTTACTTACATTATGATTTTAGCCCAGCAAAATCCTTATAAGGCCATTATAAAAACCCCTATAAAAACCATTATCTTATACTAAGATAATGGCTATTTGTTGTTCTAAGGCTACTAAGTTTATCACAATTTGCTATGAAAGCAAAAGAAAACTATCAGATCTCATTAAAGGCTTATAGCTACAATGTAGACACAAAAAAATTAAACTCAGCAATAAGAAAACAAAAACCCAATTAAAATGTGGACAAAAGGGGCACTCGGATGGCTCAGTCAGTTGGGCATATGACTCTTGATATCAGCTCAAGTCATGATCTCAAGACCATGAGATCGAGCCCTCCATCAGACTCCACATTCAGCACAGAGTCTGCTTGAGATTCTCTCCTTCTGTCCCTCCCTCACCTCGAGCTCTCTCTCACTCTCTCTTTCAAAAAGTGAATAGAATCTTTAAAAATGTATAATAAAATGTGGGCAAAAGATCTGCACTGATACCTCAACAAAAGATATATACAGAAGCCAAATAAGTAATGAAAGGATGCTCGACATCATTTGTCATTAGGGAAATGCAAATTAAAGTCATAATGAGATACCACTATACACCTAAGATAATAGCTAAAATCTATCCAATTGCTGGCAAGAATGCAGAGGAGCATAAACTCTCATCATTACTGGTGGTAATGCAAAGAGCCACTTTGGAAGATAGTTTGGCAGTTTCTTACAAAACTAAATGTAGTTTTATGACACAATCCAGTAGAAACACTCCTAGATATTTACCCAACTGATTTGAAAGCTTATGTGCTAACAAAAACTTGCATGTGAATATTTATGGCAGCATTATTTATAATCTCTAAAACCTAAAAGCAACCAAGATGTTCTTCAATAGTTGAATGGATAAAGAAAGCACTATATCCATATAATGAAATATTATTCAGAGATAAAAGGATATGATCTATCAAGTTGTGTAAATACATGGATGAATCCTAAATACATTTTGCTAAGTAAAAGAAGCCAATCTGAAAAGTCTAAGTACCATATGATTCCATTCATATGGCATTCTGGAAAAGGCAAAATCATAGAGATGGTAGATTGATTGGTGTTTGCCATGGCTCAGGAATGAGAGAGTTAATAAGTGAATCATGGGATAATTTTTTTTAGGACAGTGAGGTTAGTCTTTATTACATTGTAATAGCAGATGCATAACAATATGCACTTATCAGCACCCACAGAACTTGATAGCACAAAGAGTGAGCCTTAATGTATACAAATTTTAAAATATCATTTAACAGTTTGGAGGATCCCAGGATGCACTGCTAAACATGGCAAATGATCTAATGGTATTACAATCTTAATGTAGTGGTAGGCAGATTAGGTGCTGAACTAAATAACTTTATAAATAAGTAGAGTTCAAAGGTTTAACTCCAAAGGAACTGTACATAAGACTGTACTCTAGTTGATAAAGTTGTTTCCCTTGTCAGTATGGATTAGCAATCCCAAAACTATTATATACATACATACTGAAATTAAACAAGTAGACAGATAGTGGAAAGTGGGAACCAAGTTTTATCACTATTGGAGTGAGATGTTATGGGTAATAAAAGAAAGAAACTAAAATGATCCATGTGACAATGTATAGCTTAATATCATTAAATATAGAAATATTTA